>JAVJIF010010419.1:0-128272 GCA_038442645.1 Agave tequilana | reverse complement strand
AAAAAAAAACACTCAATCCAGATCAGTTCTAACTGGAGGTCTGAACACATACATAAAAGTATGAATACAAGCAGCACTGAGAGTCTAAGCAGCTACGGATATCTTATTCCACAAACAGGTTAAAACATAATTTACAAGGGTTAGAGTAATGAACTTGAATAACTATAAAGATAAAAACAGAGATGCATTATAAGCATAATTCCAGATAATAAAGATTCTTAAGGAAAGCTTTCCTAAGACAGATACTAATTCAAAACAGTATTAAATGCACAAATACCAAAGTAACTAAATTTCATCATGTAAAGCAACTTGTTGAAGAATAAAACACGGGTGGAAGCTTCTCTGCAGTTAGTTAAATTGTTCTGTAACATGTTATTTGCAGAACAGTTAAACGCTGTTAAGGTGATATACCTTAGTGTAAAGTGCAGAAATTCCCTTCTGAGTTGAAATTTAAGGGACATGGATCTTCCATCCGGTAATCTGAAAATCTGAATCTATCACCATCAAAGAGTAAGAATCCGTCCTTTAATGCCAAATAACAAATGAATAGTGCACCTCGAGATCTTATAAGACACCTGAAACAGAATTTGACAATAAACAAACAGCCAGTGAGAATATCAAATTGCCCTGCACCTGAAGAGTTAGATTTAACCCCCCCCCCACCCCCCCCCCCCCCCCCCCCCAAAAAAAAAAAAAAAAAAAAAAAAAAAAAAAAAAAAAAAAAACAAAAACAAACACGCGCACGCAGCACACAGAGGCGCGCGCGCGCGCGCACACACAATGCTATTGCTTCCTGCTTACTCAAATCAAGAGTTAAAATGCACTCACTTATTAAAGAATGATAAAAACTCCCGACCATGTCAAGTCATCACTGGAAAGCATGTGGGGCCCCACTAAATATTTACATGGAGCCGTCCTGCAGTCTGTTTCACCACATGTTCTTGTTTCTGTTTGGTCACTGAAGAAGAGGTGTAATCTATACTAACAATAAAATGAAGCTAATCTCAGAAAATTAACATACAGCTTCAGTGACGCAGAACAACGTTTTACAATCAATACTAAGAAAGGAAAAGGAAATTATGAACCATCATCACCATCCTTCAGAATATGTGAATAATGATTCTAAAGAGACTTTCCATTTTTTTCATCACCATCCCAAGTTTTCATCATCACTGCTATCAACTGTCCAGGCTCCCAGTCTGGTGCGAATGCTCATCCATCTCAAAACAAACACATTGAAGTAAAAACTCACAATATCTTTCCTGGTCTTGGAAGTGAAAGACTTCAGGGCAGGCTCCCAGAAGCTCTTACCCTCGGACGAAGGATTCTGCCTCACAAGATCATCAAATCTCATCTGCTCCTCTTGCGTCCATGACTTAGAGACTTCTTCGCCCATCTCAGCAAAGCCCAAAGTGGAAAAAGCTGGACCCAAGTCAGACTTAAGGTGAAGTCTTGCCTTGTTTACATGGAATCTGATGCACTCCACAGATCCTCGAGAAGTGCATTTACACAAGTATGGACTTCGTTTACCAATTATTTTCTCGCTAAGTTGTCTATCAACACCTTCTATTGGCCAAAGTTTGGTACCCAACCACTTAGAATTACTTAATCCATTGGTATCATCTACCAAATCTTCCTTATTTGGTGGACCTGTCCAATCAGGTATATCAGCCTGAAAGAAGTCCCCGATGGGAATGCGCTTTCTTGTAAGTTCACCGCTGCAGATTTTCAGCAATGTCCTTTTAGACCTCCTTACTGGCTCATTTACCAAATTATGGGAATCCAGACTAGAGTTTGTTGCACGAAGAAATTTACATCTCTTCTGCCTTTTCTGAAACATGCAGGATTTTAATTGGTAAGAGTATGAAGCCAGAATCATGTCAAGAATGGTGAAAAAAAAGATTCCATTGAAGTCAGATTATTAAACTTAAGAACTGTAAACTAACAAGAAGCAGTCAATTTTATAGGGTAACACAGGCAAGAAATCGTTAAAGATTAGAAAAAGGTATAGGAAGCACGAGGATAAGATGCTACCACATAAGCACTTCACCCAAAACATTATGCATATAGGTTGTCGGACAACAATGTACATCAAGAAATTTTAGAAAAAGAAAGAAATTAATAAAATAGAGAACTGATAGAGAAATTCTGTTGTCCACAAATTCAGAACTTTAAAAAGAAGATGCAAAGGAATCCAACTGAGTGCAAAACTTCCCTAAAATCTTGAGCTTTCTTTGCATAACCTTTCAAAATACCAGATAAGGATATCACAAGCATCTTAAGCTGAACTTGTGGCATGCATGCAATTATGATCATACAGCAACTCCCTAAAGAATTTCTTTGCACCACCTCTTATGAGTCATAATTCCTCTTTTAAGAGACAGTGACCAGCGACTGCACAATTAAACTAAACTTTTCTAAGTAATAAGAAAAAATCTAGCAACATCAATCTACGCTGAATAGACAAAGATACCGAAGATGAACACAACATGATAGAACAAAGTAACGGACGGAATTCTAAATAATACGCACAAAACAGAAATTTCATGTCAGAGATGTGTCTGACATGACAGCTTTCAAGGTAGAAGCATCATGCTACATAGACATCGATACTACCTTGCCCTACAACCTATGAAGCACGGACACAGACACGAGTGTCGGATACGACATGGACACGGCAAAATTCAAAAAACAGGATACGGGGACACAACAAGAAATATTTTATTATTATTATATATAAATAAATTTATAAAATCTCAATCAAGTAATAAACAAACTAAAATACCAATAATTTATTGAGATAAGATAACTACACAATATTTCATACACAATCTTATCATCAATCCTAAATTGTGTATTAATTTCACACATCAATTAAACTCAAATTCCTATACAATCATACATCAATTACTATCAAAATCCTACATCAATTAAATTCACAACCCTACACAATTATTTTAAAAATCCTACACATAATCTTACATCAATAAATTAAATATCAAAATCATACAATCTAATTAAATTAATTAAATCATGCAATCTAATTAAATTCTCTTCTACTCTCTCTCTCTCTCTGTGCCTCTCTCTTAGTATCTCTCCTATCACTGCCTCTCTTTCCTCTCTCTGCTCCTCTCTCTCAGTCTCCCTGATCCTCTCTCTGTTTCTGTCTCAGAGAGACAGAGCAGAGACAAAGAGAGATGGCGTAATATCCTCTATCTAATAATACTATATATTTTTATTTTTTCTAAAATATTTATTTTATTTTACTGATTATTTTATTATTATTTATTAACTTAATTTATAGTACGAATTATTTTATGATAGAAAATGGTATTTGATCTTATATTTATATTTAGCATTATTAAGTATTATCATATTAATTTCTAGTTAGTATTTTTCTCATTACTATGTTACTATTATTATTATTGTAGTTGTTATTATTGTTAATATCGATATTGTTATCATTCTTATTCTTATTGTATTGTTTTGATCATTATTATTAATGGTAGTATTTTTTATCAAGTATTATTAGATAATATTTTTTAATGTTGATAATTTTATTATTATTACTACTATCTTTTTTGGAATATAAGTATTTATTATTATTATTATTGCTATTATTCCTATCTTTTTTCTTTTCCTAACCCATAACCCATTACCATGATATCCTTACCCATTAACCCAAAATCCAATCCTAATCCTAATCTAAATCTTATCTTATCAAAACTTTTCATAAATCTTAACTAATCTTAATCTAAATCCTAACAAAAATCATATCTAATCTTACTCAAATCTAAATATTATTTTTAAATTATGACCTTAATTAATTCTATCCTAAACTGCTGAATCAAGAAGTTTGAACCCAACTGAAATTCTAATTTCTAAAATCCCTAATAACCTATAAAAAGCCTAAACTACTTCTTTTTCTACCTCCAAAGAAAAATCATGACCCAACTCTCCCACCTCCTTTCTTTTCTCCTCCAGCGAAGCATGAACAAAAGAGATCTTGAAGTGCAGAAATTGAGGAACATTATAGGGAGATCAAATCCAAATAAGTAATTTATTTTCTCAAAATTTATTTAATATAAATAGTTTATTAAAAATCATGTCGATATCATGATCTCTATGAATATTTTAATACATCAAAACCCAATCTAAAATCTAACTAAAATATATGTGAGGATATACTAACCCATATTTTAAATTACAAAATTTTCCGAAATTTTCATACCAAAAGATTTCAAAAAAAGGAAAGAAGAAAGAGAGAAAGAAGAATTGCATATTAAAATAATTAGTTTAAAATATCAAAAAATGGAGAAAATATAAATAATAGTCTACAATAATTCTACTTTTTATGATAAAAATTTTAGACTAATACCAATATAAATTAACTCAAACCACCCACTTTAAAGCCATTTTCCCTTAATGGTAAATTTAGACCCGTTAAGTATTTTAATGGTTTAAAGCCTATTAAAAATCCAATAAAAATTAAAATTGGATTAAACTAAACTTACTAAATTCATTAAACCCAGAGAACCATATTTCCAACCCCAAATCAATTAATCAAGATTAAAACTCCTTATAACTCCCAAGTAAAATATCTTTTTTAAAATCTAACAATTTCTATTGAAATGAACCGTGTACATTTATCGGGGCCTTATGATTTCAGTACTTGGACTTGGAATCGAGTTCAGGTGAGTGTTTCTTTTCTTTGTTTAATTTCATCGTGAGTGTTTCTTTTCTTTGTGTGATTTTATTTAATTTTGTCATGAATATTCTTTTCCTCCTTCAGTTAAATAAAAGTTTTGTGATAAATAATTTTATTTTGTTATGTAATTATATTACTAAAATTTATTGAGATGATATTTATAAGTATTTGCTCTTGTATCATTTTCTTATTTATTGTTGTCAGTTACTTGTATCATTTCATGTGATCATCTGACTTATTTTACCAGTGTGATTACTAGTATTTCTTCATGAGACATCGGTGAGTGCTCATCTTATTTACTTGGTTCATATGAGTGTTTATCAATATCATTACATGTTGGAAGAATTATTACTTTCATTCTAGGCTAGTTGTCATACACCTTAAACTGTGATTTGGATTGATCTTGAGATTGGCTTGGTTCATATTTGTAAATTTATTTGAGGTATTATCGGACATTTATTTAATGATACTTCAAACGAGAATTCATTTAGACAATAAAGATGAATTAAATAAAATGTACCTCATTTAGGAGATTGTTTTTACTTGACGCTTGAATTTCAACTTGAGATTTACATGAGATTTTGATTCACATTTAGATGAGATAAATAATAGCTGAGTTCTGATCATCCTGGAGAATGCTTTACCTTGATTTTGATCTATCACATGATACTGATTTTGAATTATTAGTTGCAAGTATTTTATTTGGATCTATTCACTAATCAATTATCTGAGTAATGATGTTTATTGATATCGAGATTTGAGTACAGAGACTATTTAGATTTCGTGTAGCTTGAGGATGTCCCACTCCTTAGTTATTATCTTGATTGAGATTGAAACTATTGGTAATATAACTTAAATTATAATTATATTTAGATCTTGAATTTGACTGGTTCATGATTGTAGTTACATGAGTTGATATCTGAGTGACATTATCAGTAAATTTGATTATTCTTATTGACGATAAAACAGGTGAGAGTTTAGTTGGATATTGATGATTGACTTGGAGATTCTTTATTAAAAGGACAAGATATTGGACTTGAATTTGTTGGTAGACTGATTGAGTTGGAGTTGACCTTGAGTTGAGGAGTAGACGTAGATTGGTTTGACCTGACCTGGTGGCATACATATGCATAATTGACTAGTTACTTGGATTTCTATTTACTTGAATTTCTGAATCTTGTATTTGAACTTAATGGAAGTGAGAGTGTATGATGGTCTTAATTAAGATTGGATAGTGGTGATTGGTTGAATATAAATGAGTATGTATTTTATATATTGAGACTTGGATATATCGATGAGATTGAGGATCTGAGTTGATTAAATATTTTGCCGGATTATTTTATTCATGCCAGAAGGTCATTACTTATTCTGAATATCATGATTTACTTGAAGAACTTGATTGATTATACTTGGCATCAACTTGATAATTATAATGTCCATGTTACCATAATTGCTGAAAAAATAATGTATACGGTAACAACACCCTCATTTTATACTTGTTACATGTCCTATTATACCGGTATCCTATTCACTGATATTATATATCCTACTATATCGGTATCCTTATTACACATGTTGATGTTGTTACCCACCGAGTTCTCCCAGTAGTCTAGGTAACATGTACATTAAATAATTTTGATAATCTAAATATTACACTGAGATTGGGAGATTGATGAAGAAGACAACGTCTGTATTTTGGGTGGACCTAGGATATAAGTTGCGCAGCCGAAAGAAGGTTCCACTGCAGGGTTCTCGTGGGGTGACTGGCACCCCGTCCTGTTATTGTTCCTATTATATATATTCCTGACTACCTAGCGGTAGGGCCTGGTTCAACGCCAGGAGTCTGGGCTGTGGTCCCGGTATGTACGGGACCCACCTAAAGTATGAACAATGTCTCCAACCGATTAATTTCAATAACTTAGGACCCCGATTGTCACGTGTGATAGGCGTAGTATGGGATGCGTCTATTACAGGTGACAATTGATGTTCGCTGACATAATAAGAATAAATTGTTCATAATGTAGTATAATTGATTGTCATTGTCTGATACATGTATGTATGTGGGACACCCGATATTACACCTGACCTGATTGGACATCTGACTCTAGTACTGACTGACTATACCCGCCTGATATATAGATTGTAATAGACACCTGACTGGATACATACTCTACTGTGTGCTATTCACATTACTGTTTATTTACTTATTCATTTGGTTTCTTATTCCAATTTATACTATTATCATATGTTCATATTTATATGCAAATGCATCTTTCCGGTTTATTCTCACCATTCATTAAGAGTTCTGACTCCTTAAATTTACATATCTAGATTTGTGGCTATTTATTACTGATCAGGTATTTGGAGAGGATTACATACGTTACGAGGAGATGGAGTCTCTTTTTTTGATCATAGGTATTCTTATTCTTTTATTCATGTTATTTTCTGATTTTATCTATATCGTGTCCAGCTGTCATTTTGTTCCTTTATTCATCTGCTATCATTGTGTTAGATATTTATGTCATATTGCAGTGATATTGATTTATCGTAATAGATTTTATAATTTGTTCAAGTTATTTTAGGCTTAGCGTGTATGCGTGTGATTTTTTCCTCGCGTATATACGTCGTCGACTCTAATCACGACTCCGTTTTCACGTATTTTAGGAAGCGGGGCGTGACAGATGGAGAGGGACAGAGAGTCAGAGAGCAGAGCGAGGGGCAGATAGCAGAGTTAGAGAGAGTGAGGAGGCAGAGAGAGATGGAAAGGGACAGAGAGCAGAGTGAGAGAGAGTGAGGAGGCAGAGATAGATGGAAAGGGGCAGAGAGCAGAGTGAGAAAGAGTGAGGGGGTAGAGAGATATCACAGAGGCAGAGAGATACAGAGACATCGCAGAGAGAGATGCAGAGACATCACATAGAGAGATGCAAAGACATCGATGGAGAGAGAAGGGTAATTACCTCAGACGAGATCCACCACGAACTCCACCACGACGACAACGAACTCCACCACGAGCTCTACCATCATGATCTTCACCAGATCCACGACCACGAGCTCCACGACCTCCACCACCACGAGCTCCACAACGACGCCAAGCTTCACCACCATGACCTCAACCAGATCCACCACCACGAGCTTCCTCTTCGCAGATGTGAGAGAGAGAAGGAGATGGAGTCTGCGATGATCCTTGGTTTGTCACGGAAGTTGCCATCTTTTAAAGCAGACTTGTCATGGAAGCCAATTCCACCTCCACTACCTTGGTTCAACCATGACGCATCGGTAATGATTCCCCGAACCACCACATTGGCCCGATTGAGGATTTATGACGTGGCTCAACCCAGTTGTGCTTGCCTTGCGGATTACTATTACATTCACCGAAGATGAATGTTTTCAAGCCGGAGGAGAATGATAGGGAAAGCGAACAGTCCAATTTGGCAAATTTAGGATTTTAGTTGATTTCAGATTTTAATAGATTTGGTCAAGATTTAAGATTTAATTGAGTTTATTTGGGTAGATTTGATTGAGATTTGATTTTATCAATAATTGCACGTATAGTGCACGTATTGTAGGCTATATATATAGCCAGAATTAACTATTATTATTATGAAAATTATGATAAGCTATTTGCTTTGGGTGTTGATTTTAATCCATGGATTGAATCATAGGCGGTAAAGCCAAAATCTGAATTGTGATCCGTGATCATATCCAACTCTCAAATTCTTGTTCTTTCCTAATTTCACCAAAATTTCACCACAAACCCTACAATCCCCTCTATCCCACATCAGGGTTGGGTTATAACGGACATGGTAGGTTTTACTAACAATTTAAGTTGATGGGTGGCATGCTAACATGGCATTTAAAAAAATCCTAACTTAATTTCGAGAAAACCACTAACACCTGTTAATTGAACTAAGAACCCTCTCAACTATTGAAAGCTCTAATTTATGACCTATTTTGGGTTTTTAATACACAATTATATTATACCATAACATGCAACACATCCAACAGTAGGGAATAGGGGTGGCAGTTGGGTAGGGTTTGGTGGGGTCAGCATTGACCACACCTGTATGGCCAACCTGAATTTGACCTGATTAATAATCAGGTCAAGGCCCTTGACCCAATCCGACATGTGTGCATATGGGCCGGACAGAAACAACTTAGCTTCGTCTTCTTGGCCTTCTTCCATCGCAACTCTTTTAGGAGTGATTGGCGGGTTGCTAACATCTCACATGTTGAGGCTAACTGATGGGATTGTGTTGTCAACACAATCATTTGGGTGGTTTAGCTCGAGCGGAATCAACGAGTATTTAAAGCTAAGTTCTCTTCTAGCTTGAGCTCGGTGACTGGATTTCTTCATTGGTGACTCTTTGGCAAGCTCACTTCCCTCTACACCATTGCCGCAAGTCGCGGTAGTGTGTTGTTCTTCAGCACTTTTGGTTTGCTTTGGTTTTTTTTTTCCCTAGCTTCATTGTAACTTCCCTCTCCCCCTATTCCTGTCTATAGCTTGTAACTCTCCATTCTTTATTATTTCAATAATATGGGGCCAAGGCCCCACCTTTCTCTTTAAAAAAAGCTTTAGATAGAGAGATACCTAAACAAAAACAAGTCTAGTTACTTTCAGTGTTTATGGTGCAGATTCACATAGAACATACTAAAGTTTCCAATAGCCAACTAAAAATCAACAAAAAATTGTATGCTAAAATTCCAAAAACAAAACTAAAGACAAAGAGCTAATTTACCAGACAAGGAGCCTCCTCCGCATAGGACATGCCCACGTCTCCCCAACTCAAAGCCTTCCGAGCTCGAAGAATCACATCCACCCACTCTTCTCGATCCTCCGTTACTGTTCGATCAAAAGGATTTACAGCAACACTCTTGAGCAATGCTAAAACATCCGACACCGTCTCTCTTTTCCTCTTAAGCCCATACCTCTCATTCAACAGCTTATACACAAGAGCTTCAATTCTTTTCTTCAGCTCCGGACACATTGGAAATTTAGAATCAGAGCTGGCCTCGCTGTCGAATTTCTGAACCCAGCGATTGAACAGCTCTGAGCAATTCATCGCCAAGGGATTCGGCAGCGCGAGCCCCAAGAACTTGACCGGATTATTCAGGAAACTGTTTGCGATGTGGTCCAAGAGAGCGCGGATCTCCGCCTCGGCGCTGGCGCAGCCCGCGCACGACGTCAGGGGCGGATCGAAGGCCAGCCCATCTCGGTACAGAGAGAGCCCCGTCATTGAATTGGCGCTCTTTTTTCTTTTTTTTCGATTTATTGGGATTTTTTTTTTTTTCGCGTGGCGAGCTCCTATTTATGGAAATGAAAAATATCAATGAAAATATAAAGAACGAATCTAAATTTTCATCATGAATCTAGATCTTGCATTAAAGCTCTAGTCTAATTGAGGAATTTCGTCGAACGACATCTGAGCGAACGAGAGCAATCCCCCAATTAGGAAAAGAATGGAATGTTTTTACTTAATTAGAAGATCGTAGATAATAATTATTCTGTAAGTAGACTGGAAACTGTTTCGATACAAACTAAAGATGTTAATTAATTAGACCGAAATAAAAAAAGAGTTTATTGGTAAATACTTTTTGTACAATAAAACAGAGGAAAAATTAGTTATAGGAGTCGAGCGAGAGATTCTTTCTTACGCGAGAGCTATAGAATGAGGTGGGGAGAGAAAAAAACCTGGAGAAATTTTGAGACGAAAAGACCCGAACTTGGTTTTTTTGGCCCACAGGAGACGCCAGTAAATAATAAGGGTTTTCGAATTTTATATAAAGACAAGAAACAGTATTATTTTGATAATAAGTTTATTATATATGTTATTGTAATTGTTATTATTTTATATTATAATTTTCAGTGCCAGCTGTTATTTTTGGGTGCTCGTTAGAAAAGTCTGTCCAGTGTGACAGTCCCAATGTGCTGGTATTAGGACGTTCTTTTATTTACCTTTTTTTTTTTTTGGAGGAAATAAACTTTAAAACAAGTTTTAAGAAAATTATAATAAAAATGACCATTTTTCTGACAAGAAAATTCATCTACAGTCCACAGCAAAAAAAAAAAAAAAATATCATTATGTTTGATTTAGACTAATTAATTTTTGATAATTAGCCTAAATAAAACAATCGAAACAGGATTAATCAATTGCTGAATTTATCGTAAAACTTAAATAAATCTCACCTAAAGCTATTCAATACAAAAAAAGTTTTTTAAAAAAATAATATTTTATTTTAACATAAATCTAATAATTAATTTCTTTTAGCAGGGGCTCGAACGGCTCATCTCCTACCAAAAAAAACAAGGACACAAAGCAATCACTAAAAATAAAAGATAAATAAAAGTTGTCACAGGAGTCGAGGATCCCCGACTTAGCCTCGCATCTCCGAATTCCTAAATTTGATCGATCTTGATCTAAATACTATTATTAATAATTATTAAGCTAAAGCGCCACACAGATAAAATAATGGACAAAACCCATAGTTTACTCATTAATTAGAAAAACGAATAATGAATAATAATGAGTGTAAATTTAGCATCCAAATATCTGTCAGTTATTAAGGTAGAAACTATGCCGATGCAGTAATTGAACCCAAACAGGGGAAGGGGAAAGGGGCCAGCAGCTAATTCTAGGGCAAGTTCATTAGATGTCTGGTTTTATTTTATTAATAAATATTTTCCGAGTCAGGAAAAAGCAACAAAAGCCACAAATAAAAACTAAAAATAATAAAAGAAAATATAAAAGAAAATAGGAAAGGGCGAGAATACTCACAGAGAGAAAAGGCGATAATTTCTCGCGGTCGAATTTTATTTTGGGGAGCCGGAGGCAGAGCCTATAAGCTCTCTCTACACCATATGGGGGGGGGAGAGAGGGAGAGGGGGGAGAGAGAAATTTGAGGAACCAACCCAAGACCCGAACTTGCTTTTTTGGCCCGCTTGAAGACTGCCCCCAAATTGATCAGTTTTTTTTTTTTTTTAAATACCAAATAGCAAATATATTATCTGTATTTATATGATGATAAGATAATAATTATTATTATAATAACTATTGCCACCTGTTGTTGGTTTGTGTTTTAGTTTAGTTTGTGAAGCATTGAAATGAAATTATTGCAACCTCATAATTTACAGATCATAATTTAACAAAATTGAAAGTTTTCTTTTATTATTTTTTTCCCAATAAATGTCGTAGTAGTAATATTGGTTTTTCTAACTCAAACTTTCTAATCCAGATCTAACTCAAAAGGACAAACTTGCGGGGGTCAATCCCCGCATTGTATACGGTCAGCTCCATGCACCACATGTCTAGTGTCACGTTTTGAATTTGAAACTTGAGCAAGAATAATGTTATTCAGTTTTATTTTTAAAAAAGAAGAAGTAGAGAAAATAACATTATTTAGTTTTGTAAAACTAAACTAATGAGAGTTAGTATAAGCTAGGGAGAAAATGTACAATATAATATGGAAGAGGGATATAGAAGTAGATTGGCACAAAAACTATATCAAAGTCCCTTTTGCTCTTATGGTTTCTCTGAATTGTTTTAAAAAATCACTAATGGTTTGTGGATCGGTTGAGAAACATTGATATGTTGCTTGTTTTGAACTTATAACTTTCCGACAAAATGTTTCAAACTTGTAACTCTTTTATCATAAATCACACGTCTCAAGTTCTTCTATTATATAGAGGTAGTCACTTAAGTCAAAAATAATATCGATAAGTTACATATTAAACCTTCTTTTGGTATAGGTTATGGGTATATACCTGTCCTAATTCGGTGCCGACTGGGATTCAGCTTGAACTCAATGAACAGCCGATCCCAATTCATAAGTCAGGTCATGTTCAGGTTGGATTCGAGTGCAATATCCGATTCATCTGTAAATTTCTATCGTAATACTAGCTTGGATGCATCATCAAATTTTTTGACTTGTGTGATGCACATCTATAAAGAAAGCTTTAGCTTTTCAATAGTGTTATTTAAGTTTTTGATGCACCGATGTATTATAGTTAGAAAAGTATCCATTGAATAATCAAATTATTCAATCAAATTAGGATTCAGATTTGATGAAACACATTTATCTAGCAGGTTAGTCTATTGGTAATATATCTCCCTTTTCACGGAGAGTGTGTTAAAGTTTAATCCTCACAGTTGTCGAATTTAGAGATTTAATTTGAATAATTAGTAATGAATGTGTGTATAAGTTAGAAGGTAACTTCCACCTTGATTGTCAGGGGGGGGGGGGGGGGGGGGGGGGGAAGGAGGAAACTTTTGTCATGTATGTTAAATACATGTAATTTAGTTTTAGGGCCTGTTTGTTTCGTCGCAAGTGAACGCAAGTCGTAAGTCGTAAAACTGCTTTTCCATTTTTTACTGTTTGTTTCGTTACAAAACAACTTGTAAAATGTAACTCTCATTTTCTCACTTGCAGTTATTACAGTTAATTTTGTGGTCATGTAAGTCTCATTTTTACAATCTTATTTTCTCACTTGCAGCTGCTACAGTTAATTTTGTGGTTATGTAAATCTCACGTGTAATATACTTGCAGTCCAAAAGCAGTTACTTGATAATTAATATATAATATTAAAATTTTAATATCTTTAATAATGTTTAATTTATTATTTAATTATTTATTATTTATTATTTAATTATTTTATATTTTAATCTTTAGTTTTTATTATTTTTAATATTGTTTAATATTCAATATTTAATTATTTTTATTTAATATTTTTATTTAATATTTTATTATCTTAATAATATTTATACCAACTTTTTAAATATTTTATTTAGATTTAATATTTTATTAATATAATAATATTATGTTTTAATATAAAATTACTACATATTTAATTAATTTATTTAGTAATGTAAATAATTGCTTTATTAATATTATAATATACTTTATCATTATATTAATATTTTATTATGTTAATATTGTAATAATAAATTATAATAATAATTTATTATTAAAATTATAATTATATTTTACTTTGTTAATTTCATATTTTTATAATATTACAATAATATTATAATAAAATTTAATATTATAATATTTTTAAGTACTTTATAATATTATAATATTGTAACTATATTTTATTATTTTTCTAAATTTTTTATTATTTATGTTTTATTGGTATTTTTAGAATTTTATTAATGTTCTTTAGATTTTCTTAAAATTTTATAATTATTTATTTAGTTAATATTTTAGTAATATTTTACTAATTATACTAAATTTTATTAATATTATTGTTATAAATAAAATATTAAAATTATTAATTTTTATCTCAAATTTATTAATTCAATTTAATTTTAAATATTAGATTTAATTTAATAGTATTTATAATATTTAAATCACTGCTACAGTTAATTTTGTGGTCAACTTTTCTACTTACAGTTTTACATTACCAATCAAACAAAGTAAAATACAATATACCTTTCCATTTACACTTTCACTTTACCAACCAAACACCGTAAAACATAATATACTTTCCTATTTATACTTTTACTTTACTAACCGAATACCGTAAAACACAATATATTTTCCCTGCTACAGTTCATTTTTCTCATTCTCATTTTACGACTTACGACTTGCAGTCACTTGTAGTAAAACAAACAGGCCCTTAGTGTTTTATTTTATCCTCAATTTTTTGTCAACATATTCTCTCATTCTTGAAAATTTTATTAATCAATTAATTTAATTTAAATTAATTTAAATTTTTCTAAATTGCAAGAATCAACAACTTTTGCAAATTGTTAAGAAAGAGGAAGGTCCCATCCGCACTCCACAGCCCGCACCGTTTCAAATGTCGCTCGCTACTCCACTCTTCAAAGCTACAAAAATCAAATAACACTCAAACGACATGACCGTCGGCGGCGAGCCTCCCCGCATCCGCCCGCTCCTCGACCTCATTAGCCTCACCATCCCCAAGGATCCCATCACCGCCCTCTCCCACCTCGAGACCCTCACGGCCGCCCACCCCCGCGTCATCCCTCCCCCCTCCCTCCTCCTCTCCCTCCTCCGCCGCCTCTCCACCGCCTCTCCCGCCAGCCTCCCCCGCCTCCTACGCCTCCTTCCCCTCCTACCCTGCCCCCACCGCTTCTCCGAGGACGCCGCCCTCGCCGTCCTCAGATCACTCTCCCGGGCCCACCTCCCGACGACGCCCTCCGCACTTTCCGGAGCCTGCCGGAGATCTTCCGCTGCCGCCCTGGGGTCCGCTCCCACAACGCCCTTCTAGATGCCCTCGTCCGGGCCCACCGCTGGGCCCAGGCCGAGGCCTTCTTCTCCTTCTTCCACAGCGAGTCCCGCCTCTCTCCCAACATCGAGACCTACAACATCCTCATCCGCGGCCTCTGCAGCCGGAACCAGACCCATCGAGCTGTGACGCTTCTGGATACGATCAGAGATGCTGGGCTTGTGCCCAATCGAGTTACTTACAGCACCGTGATGGCCGGGCTGCTTAAAAATGGGGACTTGGTGAGTGCGGCCAAGCTGTTTGATGAAATGCATGAGAGGGATGTGAGGCCGGATGTAGTGTGCTATAACGTGCTGATTGATGGGTTTCTGAAGAGAGGGGAGTATGAGAAGGGGATGGGGATCTGGGAGAGGCTGTTGAGGGACGGGGAGGTGAGGCCGAATGTGGTGACGTACAATGCTGTGTTGAGTGGGTTGTGTAGGATTGGGAGATTCGAGGAGGTGATGGAGATGTGGAGCCGGATGGTGAGGAATGGGCACCAGCCGGATTCTGTAACGTATGGGATTTTGATTCATTGGTTATGCGAGATGGGGAATGTGGATGGGGCTTCAAGAGTTTATTCTGAGATGATTAAGACAGGGTTTGGTCTTGATGTTGTGATGTCGAACTCTTTGTTGGACGGGTTTTGTAAATCTGGGAGGATCGAGGACTCTTTGGAGCTTTGGGAGGCGATGGGAAGGGATGGAGTTCGGAATACCATCAGTTATAATATATTGATTAAGGGTTTGTTTCGTAATGGTAAGGTTGATAAAGCACTTTCAGTTTGGGTGATCCTCGGAAAGGATAATACGTGTTGTCCGGATTCAGTGACTTATGGTGTTTTAATTAATGGGTTGTGTGAAAATGGGTTCATTACCAAAGCATTGCAGGTATTGAAGGAATCACAAAAAAATGGAGAGAACAATTTGGATGTCTTTGCATATTCATCGATGATAAATGGTTTATGCAAAAACCGGAGGTTGGATGAAGCGATGAAAATTTATGAACAGATGGCTAAATTTGGTTGCATGCCAAATTCTCATGTTTATAATACATTGATGAGTGGCTTTTGTCGAAAATCTAAGTACAGAGATGCCATCAGGATTTTTAATGAGATGGCAAGAAATGGATGCTCTCCTACGGTTGTCACATACAACATTCTTATAGACGGGCTATGTAAAGTAGAAAGGTTCGCTGAGGCTTCCAGTTTTGCAAAAGAAATGCTTGAGAAAGGTTATAAGCCTGATATGGTGACACACAGCTCATTAATTGATGGTCTATGTCGAGACAAGAAGCTTGACATTGCTCTTGACATTTGGAACCGAGTGTTAAATAAAGGGTTTGGTGTCGACATAATCATGCACAACATCCTTATCCATGGTCTTTGCTCCGTGGGAAGAACTGAAGATGCCTTGCATATTTATTTGGAGATGAAAGGAAAGGGTTGCTCTCCAAATCTTGTGACACATAACACACTCATGGATGGATTTTATGAAGTTGGTAACTGTGAGAAGGCAGCAGATATATGGGATGAGATGTTAGAAGCTGGCTTGCAACCGGATATCATTTCTTATAACACTGTGTTTAAAGGTCTTTGCGCTTGCAACAGGACTTCTGAGACAGTGGAGTTATTGGAGGATGCCTTGAGGCGTGGATTAGTTCCAACAAACATTACTTGGAGCATTCTAGTTAGGGCTATATTCAACAGTGAGATTGTTCAAACATCTGTGGCATGTGTACTATAAAGATTCATTCTACTTTACGCTGGCTGTTGGCTACATAACCAGCTCTAGTCCCATTATACGGCCTGAGAGTGAAGGTGTAAAAAATCGAACACTGTAAACAGAACAGAGGATAGTTGGGCCTATTCAGAGTTGCAGACATGATCTCTATTATATTCTCATGCAAGGTGAGGCTCTGTGTCTCTGTACTATTTATCTGTTTCTGTTTCATGCTTATGTTGGTTTTTGACATGCAGATCTTCCTGCAGGTTTTCAAGTGTTTTTCAAAAGAGAAGGTAGAAAAATAGCAACCTGATGTGGAAGAATATTCAAGTGTTAACACTTGCCATATCAGAACACTCTATGACTATGATATGGAAGATTGTTGAATTGCGTGGTGGTTGGATTATTGAACATCTGAAGGTATTAAAGCAAAACCTGTGTGCTCAGACATTTGTGGTATCCTCATTCGTTCGTTAGTTCTTTCTTCTTCTTCTTCTTCTTCTTTTTCCGGGCCCTGGAGGGGGGGGGGGGGGGGGGATAGCCCTTAGGACCAATGGTGGGCTGTACCTTAGGCCTCTTGGATAACTGTAAAATGCCTTACCAGTGAGATCAAGAGGCACCTTCAGGTTCAAGGTACCTTTTGCTCTCAGATCCTTTTCTCGGTTAAAAAGGGAAACCTTTCATGGTATCAAATTATCAGTTCACTCTAAAGACTAAATCTGCTCTTATCAGTGCTTGTACTTCATTGGCCATCATAATTTTTTTGCATAATCTCTTTTCTTCTATTTCATTCTTATGATGTATAATTCCTTTGGGTTGTATGCAAAAGTACTCATCTGTTTACACGATAGTTCTTTCATATAATTTTGGAGAGAGAGGCATAATTAGCTGCAATATAGAAATCCTACAATACATTTATATGAATGTGTGTGCGCGCACATGCACGGAGAGAGTACATAAATGCATTTAAGTTTTCCTAAAAAGTAAATGCACATGCGTAAACACTAGATACTAGACATACACGTTCATGACAATGCATGCATAAACAATTTCTACATTCTATCTATCAATAGTATGAGAGTTTATCCTACATTTTTATGACTTTGAATTGGAAATAGTCCCTGTCTGTCTTTCTATAGAATAATCTAATGTGTCTCACTTCTTATGTTGAAATATATTCTAAATTTATATTGTTGTATACAAGTTAGAATTATGATTTTCTTTTTCATAAATATGCGCTATAACATATGAAGGATACTGGATGTATATCTCAATGTGCAGTTAGTATGAAATAAGTGTTTTAAACAGGCATAACAAATGTTACCTGGAAGTCTCTAAGAAGTGCTGAGAAGTGTAGTATTAAAGTGTCTAAAATTAAAATATTTTTCAAAAAAATTGAGGACACATTTGAAAGTGTTCTACACGTACGGACTAGTGTCCAAGAAGTGACGATAGCAGATAGGACCTGTGTTGCATAGGCAAGCACCTTTGCAAGTATATCCGTCATATGGCCTCTAATTTGAGGAGATATTAATTTTACCAGATTTGCAATTAAACATGTTTAATCTTAGTCTTAAAAATCTCCCCTTTTATAATATATTTCTTGTAGAAAGAAATCGAAAAGTCTCATTCAAATACTGCATCAGAACTTGTATTCAGTTACATGGTTTTGGCAGTGGAAGTGGTATTGCCGAGATAAATCTCTGATGCAAAATCAAAGGTAGCTGGTATGTATCAGGCTGCAGGTTCTAGAGTTCACTGTGGTTTTTTTCACAATGCAACACCTGACCCATCACTATTTGCATATTTCCAGTATCATTTACAACAGCTATAATCAAAGTGTTTTGAGTCTTTGAGAAATGCCGAGAAGTGTCCAAAAAGTATCAGAAATTAAAATATGTTTAAGATTGATACCACATTTGAGAAGCGTCTGATACTCGTCGAGGAGCGTTCAAGAAGTGATGATAGAAGACTCTGTGCTTACATAGATAAGCATCTTTGCAAGAATATCAATTGTAACGGCTTCTAATTTAATGGCTTCTACTTTAAAGAGAAATTGATGAGGACATCACTATTTGCCAGTTATTTTTTATATCTTAATTTATTTTTGAGTTTAATTATTTTCTTTATGTGGGCGTTTAGTACCACATCGATTATTTTCTAACATTAAATTTTGCAAGGCCTATAAATAGGCCCCAAACTTCTTTTATTAATAGACAATGATGAATTAAAAAAATTTCAATAAAATTTCATGAACTTTGAGTTCTTAAGATTGGAGAGTGAAGCCCATGGCGTAAGGGGTGTGAAGCCCGTGATAAAAAAGGTGCGAAGTCTAAATTTATTTTTTTTTCTTATCTCTTAATTCTGAAACTCTAATTCCCTTTCTTATGTCTTTCTTTTAAACCCTAATTTTCAATTCTTTTATTTGGAAGTGATTGCGATCTATACCATTTTACATCAATTGATATCAGAGCTCTTGGTTCCAATTACATTAAAAAAAAATTCTTCCTCTCCAAAAACCTGGCCTCTCCTCAAACCCTAGTTCTAGATCAAAGCTTAGATCTATCTAAAAAAATCTCAAAACCTTAGATCTAGTACATTTTCCTTTTTTCCCCAAATTTAAATTTTGAAAAAAAAGAGAAAAAAACAGATCAATTCTATATCTGTTCTAAAAAAATTGTAGCAAAACGAGTCACAAAAATTACTTTAAAAATCACCCGAAATTCCCCTTACTTTTCATCTTCTCCATCATCTTCACCACCTCCATCATCTTCACCATCCTCCCTATCTCACCTGCAAATACCAGCAAACCTCGATAGTGCCCACTGCCGGCGGGCCTTCACACCACCGACATCACCACTCGTCTCAAGATCTCACCGCCTCGACGCCCTCACTGGCAAGCCCAAACCCTGCCACAACCTGTTCTTCCTCTGCTTTACCCGCTGACACGACAAGCTCTCGCTGACGTCCTATGTAGCACGAACACTCCTATCATGGATCCGTATCGTGTTCGAAACGTGTCCGACACACTTGTCGGATACACGTGACATGTGTATTTTAAAGAATTTGTCATGTATCTACGTGTCATTTCCATTTTAATGTTGCCGTGTCCGTGCAACATAGCCAACGTCCCCTCCATCACAGTTCTGATCCCCTCGCCGCTGTTAATCTTTGAGATCTTCATCTCCGGGCTCCAGTCCTCGCCGATCTCGCGTCATCTCCAGTCCCGTCGCCACGAGTCCTCGTGATCGTCATTTTCGATCAAATCTCTACCACGACTTCCCGCCGTGATCTCCGCCAGGCTCTATTGCCATGACCACTCTGACAACATCTCCTTGCCGTCGTGATCCCCCACTTTTTGATGCCGATCAGGACCAGTCTCGCCGGTGTCAAATTCCTCGCCCTTATCGACCGTTTAGTTTCGCTGCTAAGCCTCACTGTAGCAACACAGGATCAGGTAGAATTTGGGGGAGATTAATTTCGGGTTTAAGTTTTAAACTCGCTACGAGACCCGGATCCAATATTAACCCGACTAATTGCAACCCGGATCCAGTCGCACATAGCCCATCCAGAGCTGACTCAGTTGCTGACGTCATCGGCTCGTCGAGCCGATCTGGAGCCAAGGCTCAGACCCGAGCCAACCTCGACTCGGCTGAGTTGACTCGACCCGACTCAGCGAGTTGACTCGCCTGACTCAACTGAGTTGAGTTCAATTTAGAGAACCGTTCTTTCGGAGGCCATATGAGCTCGTTTCAAGCCCGAATCGAATCTTTTTTGAAATAGCATATTCGTGAAGACCAGTACTATACGTCTACAACCCTCATATCCAGGCTCGAGCTTTCGTCACCTCCCAGTTGCAGACCAGTATAGTAGTTCAGGCTTATTTCTGGCCCGATTCGTGCCTGATTTGAGTCATTTTCGAGGCAGTCATCTTTCAATTTCTATTACTGTTGTAATTTTTTTGGGGTGACTTTCAGCTCTCTGGTGTGGGTATTTCTCCGAGGATTCTCACAGAAATTTTGTATTGGGCATAAATAACTCACCCCTCAGGTGATATCTTAATTTGAGCTGAATTGTTAATTATTAAATTACTTGCAAGTACTATTGGTTTGCGATAGTATGTTAGTTCAGTTGTTATTTGCTTCTATCTACTGGTTGCGTCATTATTTGTCATTTTTCATCATTTTAGGAGTGTATTTTCTTAGCATTTAGAACTTGAACTTTTTATTATATCTTTTTATTTTCACTTAGATGCATGTAGCTTACTTGAGTTAAAAAAGTTGCATTGCATCCGCTTGATTGTTTGACTTGCATTTGTGTCTAGATTGGTGCATTTTTTCACATGAGTTATCAATATAGAACTTGCACACTAGAGTAGTTGTGCCCATGATTGACGTGTTAGGAAAGATGAAATAGCGTATAGATTTAAATCAAAAGATCCTAAATTTGATGGCTATTGTGATCCTTGTGTTTTTAGTGATTGGTTAGCCAATATGAAATGTTATTTTGATTGGTATGAATTTCTTGAAACGAGTAGAGTCCTATTTGTCAGGAGAAAACTCATAGGGTTAGATAGAATTTACTGAAATTCGATAGTGAGATATTGCGTGAGTCGTAGTGCTGTCATAGTCTTGGGAAGAAATAAAAAAAACTTAAGAAAAAGTTCCTTCCCAAATGCTATAGGAAACGTCTCTTAGACCAGTTACACAATCTCCATCAGGGTGATATGTCAGTTCAAGATTATATAGCCAAATTTGAGGATTTAACCATTCGTTGTGATGTGAGAGAGTATTGTTCTCATACTGTAACTAGGTTTGTTTGGAGTTTAAGGTCCAAAATAAGGCGTGTTATGTTCACAGGCTCCTATGATTTGGACACTGTTGAAGAGACTTTTGATGTTGTTTTAAAGATAAACTTGACTTTCAAAAGATTAGTCAGGGCCAAAGCCTGATGTTCCAAGTGCGAGGGATATGGACATTATGATTACCATTGCCCCTCGAAGAGTCAACATGTTAGAATTGTGCTTAATGATAATGTTGATGATTTGATAGTTGTTGAGGATGTCAATACTCTTCCCGAGATTACTAGCATTGTCAAGGATACACTAGTTGATTTCGGTACATCAATTATTGATAAGGTCTACGTGTCTTCTGATGGTACCAGTGATGATGTGGATGAGATAGTTGAGTCTAATAAATCCGCAGTGCCTAATAAGTCATTCGAGTTTTTTTGTGCTGATTAAGGGGTTTATGGTCGTTCCTGCTGAGTTATCTTCTAGTGAATCATCTGAGTTTCTTGCCATGATTCAGCAGGTGATTTCTGGTGTTTCTTCTTATACTAGTTGCTTAGAGTTTGTGCCTAAGTCCAGTATACTATCATTAGAGGGGTTAGATGTGTGTCATTCTAGGCATCACATATATCTTTATTTCTCATCGTTAAGAGTTATGCGTAGAATTCCTACTGCATTGCATTTGCATGTTGCACGTGATGATGATATCAGTAGACAGTTAGCAAATTGCGATGTAAAATATAAATTTTTTTGTATATCCATATAGCATATTGTAGGAATTTGCAGTTGATAATAAGGTGATTGTTACGAGTCACCCTGAAATTGTGAGGAAGTCACACGCTTGGTGCACATGCTCTCCTAGAGTTCTGAGGAGGCTTGATCTCATGACTGACGAGTTGAACATCCCATGAGATTCTGTTATCTGCTCTCTCTTCAGCAGGGATGACGAGCCTCTGTCTACTACACGTGTCTTGATCGAGCTACCATTTTTTTTTACAGCCGACCTGTCACAGAAGCCAGCTCCGCTTCCATCACTATGGTCTCGACATGATGCACTAATACTGATTTCTCGACCATTATCATGGCCTGATTGAGATGCTTTGTGAGGGGAGTTCTCACTCGACGGGGTCGAGTTTCTCTCATCACGGGGGAAATGATGAGAGCATTACCAGTTGACAGTTATTTTTTATGTCTTGGTTTATTTTTTGAGTTTAATTGTTTTCTTTATGCGAATATTTAGTACCACATCGATTATTTTCTAGAACTGAACTTTTGTAAGGTCTATAAATTGATCCCAGACTTCTTTTATTATTAGACAATGATGAATTAAATTTTCCAGTTAAATTTCATGAGTTTTGAGTTTTTTAGATTGGAGTGTGAAGCATGTGGTGTAAGGGGTGCAAAGTCCAAATTTATCCTCTTTGCTTATCTCCTTTTTCTAAAACCTTAATTCTCTTTCTTATTTCTTTTTTTTAAACCCTAATTCCCAATTCTTTAATTTGAAAGTGATTGCGATCCATCCCGTTTTACATCAGTTTGCTTATATCAGAAATTAATTTTTTACCAGATTTGCAATTGACAAGAATGTGTAACTTAGTCTTAAAGAATCTCTCCTTTATATTATAGTTCTTGTGGAAAGAAATTAAGAACTCTCAATAAAATGCCGCATCAGAATGTAATTCAGTTACATGGTTTTGGCAGTGGAAATGGTGTTGCCAAGATAAATCTCTGATGCAAAATCAAAGGTAACTGGTATGTATCAGACCACAGGTTCTAGAGTTTTCTGTGGTTTATTTAACCATGCAACATCCAACTCATAGCTAGTTGTACATTTTCAGTACCATTTACAACAGCTTTATAATCAAAGTGTTTAGAATTCCCTTGCTGCTACAGCTGGAGAACACAAACTTTTGGGTTTTGGAAATATTGTAGTTTCCCCTCTTTGTTCAGAAGAGCTCTCTCTATGGATCTCACAAATTGCTCTAATAAAGCCAAGACCTTTCTTCTAAAAAAATAAAAAAAATCAAAGTGTTTGAAAAGTTCTCAAAAAGTGTCAGAAACTAAAATATGTTTTAAGATTGAGGATACACCGAAAAGCGGCGAGCATTGAATTCAAGAACTGACGATAGAAGATTTTGTGTTACACAGGCCTTTGTAAGTATAGCCATTCTATTGTCTTCTAATTTAAGGAGAAACTTATTTTACCAGATTTGCAATTTGACAAGCATGTTAAACTTAGGTTTTAAAATTTTCTCTATTATAATTCTTGTGGGAAGGAATCAAGAACCCTCAATAAAATATCGCATCAGAACTTGTAATTCAGTTACATAGTTTTGGCAGTGGAAGTGGTATTGCCAAGATAAATCTCTGATGCAAAAGTAAAGGTAGCTGGTGTGTATCAGACCACAAGTTCTAGAGTGCACTGTGGTTTATTTAACCATGCAACACCCAACTTATCACTAATTTGTATATTTCATTACCATTTACAACAGCTAGAACTCAGCAAGTGCTTCCATCTTTTTGTAAAATTAAGACAGTGTTGTACTCTTCTATTCCCTGTTCACTCATCTTTCTTATCTCTTGCCTTGCTTGTTGTTTGATAGGCTCTGCTCGTAGATGAATTGGGCAAGCAAACCCATAAATATGAACGCCAATGCTGCAACTTCCCCCCATTCAACCTCTTTAGTAGCAAAAATGGCATTGGCTATGGTGATGGCTAGCAAGGACATGAACCCAAGGTAAATATTTCTCCGAATTTTTGATCCTGCACTTTCCCTTGTAATTTGTCTTAAGCTTTTGTGTTTCTGCCTTGGCCTCTGTTTTTAGCTTCTGGTGCTTTCTCTCGCAGGTTCTTGAAGAAGAGGCCTTCAATTCGGTCTTTCTCCATCGGATCCTCGAATTCCTCCAACACCTTCTCAGTCTTCTCTATCTCCTCTCTGTTCATATCAGCAGTCTCTTCAAAGGCCTGCATCCTGCCCTCCAACTTCTCCATTATCTGGCTAATCACAGGCAAAGAGCTTTTACTTAGAGAATCAGAAAAAATCGACAACACACAATGTTTTCATATGATAAGTGATTACATACCCTGGCACCGGCCTCATCAAGTTCTTTCATTGCCTTCTCTCCAATCTCATCGAATTCAGCATTTGCATCCTCTGCAAACTGAGTTAGGTAGGCAGAGCGCTCGTCTAGAAAGTCGGTGAGGCGGACCTTTTGGGTTTGTAGCATTGCAGTTCTTGCGAGCAGTTCCTGCTTTCGCTTGTCGCCTTCAGATGATGGCGAGGACCCTGATCCTGACTCATCTGAATTGCAGAAACAGAGGGTTGATCTGTGCCTGCTTCTGAACTTTCTTGGGTGAGAAAGTGGGGTTCTGATAAGGGAGTAGGTTTCTGTGGCCTTGAGTGTGTTCATTTCTACCTGCTCTATTGGAGGAGGGATGATGTCTTGTATTCTCTATGTAAAGCTTGTCAATTCTACACCGCTCATTTCCAAACCTGAAACAATATCCAGAACTTGCCTGGTTGAATATATTTAGTTGTATAGGGAAAGGGATGGAATGTAACTACTTGGTGGCCTCTTGACCATTTTGACCCATTTTGTGTCTCATAGATATCCATATTTTTTTTTTGGGGATAAATCTCTTGTAGATATTTTATGTGGAATAAATTGGCTTTGAGTTGGTTTTGTGCAATGTTGTGCTCTATGATTTGGTTCCAAATTATTATGGTTGTTATTGTTGTGCTCTTAAATGACAGTCTCCTACAATTAGTTGTGTTGATGATACCTAGTCACTAAAATTTTTGAGCAATTAATTCAACCAAATTCAGCCAGTATATATTTGGGTCTTTTTGTCATGTAGGAATCCTCTCATATTGATTTCTGTATTTGAGCAAAAATTCAATTTAACAATTTCGGTATCATTGGATTCATATTGACATCACATTTTCTCATTTCGTCCTAATATTATTCTGTCTGTGAGAAGGAAGTAAGCTACATTTTTCATATTTTCGGAAACCAAATTCCTGATAATGTGATGACACATAGGAATATTGCATTCCACTATCAAATGCAAAATGCAACCTTAGAATAAATAAATTATGGGATCAGATATTATGTATGGTAGATAATGATTGACGTATTCAACTTAAAACACCATTTCATTCGCATACTTAAGTATTGGGAGAACAAGTTGCACAACCTTTTCTCAATCACAATAGCTAAAATTTTGGTTCTCGGCAAATGTTGCCCTATGAGCAAATATTGTATACAATACAAATCACACCATCACAATCAAAACCTATGTTGCCTTCTTGTAGGCATACAACTTTGCGATCAGGAGGTACCACCCGAAGTTCAAGAGACTCGAGTACCGCAAGAAGCCAGAAGAAGTCCAGGTGACCGCTGTTCAGGTTATCAGGAATCCAGCCCAGGTTCCCATTCCTGGTGGTAATGTCAGTCACCGCCGTCACGAGCAGTGTGCTCAGGTAGTTGCAGAGGGTGCTGGTGGTCAGCGACAGCGCCACATGCTCCTCATGGCATCTGGCGCCTGGTCATAGTAGAACTCCTGTTGCCCGATGAAGGTGAAGAACTCGGCAGTCCCCACGATGAAGCACCGAGGCACCCGCCAGAGCATCGACATGGGCACAAAGTCTTTAGAGTCAATACAGATCGTCTCTGGCCACAATGTAAAGCCTGATGACTTCGACAATGCCAGCTGCCAGCATCGCTAAGATGGAGATGACGAGGCCAACCCCCATTCGTGTCAGCTGGGTGAATCCCCGCTTGTTGCCAGTGAAGTTGCGTGCCAGGGGGACGATGATTCGGTCATAGACCGAACCAACAAGATGACACTGATTGTATGAGCGAGAGGGAGGCAGGGGGACCTTGAGGCTGCCCATGTGAGGCTCCATCTTCTTCCCTTGGAGGACGAACATGGTGTTCATCTGGCTGTAGACAGTCGAGAACACACGCCGTTGGCCCATATCAGGAGGAGATGCACGATGCTCTACAGTTCCTCGACTTGAGTCAGGGTGCAGAGCCTCCATAGGCTTGGCTGGCCTTTGATCTTGTCCTGCTCAGTCTCGACTGCAGCCTTGTCCAGGAACCTGAACAGGAAAAATATGCCAATTAGACAAGTTTGGAAACTGAATGAAAACGAGATTTTTCAGTGACGCTTTCAATTTCCCAGTGTTCGAGCTTGCGGCTGCCTTCTGTTGCAGACTCCTTGTCTGCAACCTCATACAAGAGGGACTTATCAACAGGGACGTTCTCGCGATATTTCCTGAAAGACGACACAAGAACCTGAGCGATCCTGGTAAGCACGCTGCCACCCGATTTCTGATGCATGTACAACGGCGAGCCCAAGAAGAAGCTGACAACGGCGATGGCCATCACGAACGCAGGGATTCCGAACCCCAATCCCACCCCACATAAGTCTGCACTCACACAAACACAGATGAAGCAACAAGTGCCCCTATGTTGATCGAGAAGTAGAACCAGTTGAAGAACGAGCTCTTGCTCTTCTTCTCAGACTCGTCAGTTCAATCAAACTGGTATGTGCCGAAGGAAGAGACACAGGGCTTGATTCCTCCAGTGCCGAGCGCGATGAGATAGAGAGCTACGAAAGCTGCTGCCATCTGTGCTGTGGTGGGGTGGCAGACGTTGTCATGGCACGACGGTTTGAATCCTTGACAGGCGATGTCAGGGTCAGAAGTACAAAGCCCTGAACAAGTCGAAAATCATCGCTATAATTCCTGAAGAAAAATCATGATAGTGACGTGGAAAAGAACAAGAGTTGCATTCTTACAAGGATGTAGACAATCATGAAACTGGCTGATGGTCGAGGATCGGCTGAGGTAAGAATCGGCTACAAAGGCCCCGAGGAGAGGGATGATGTAGCGAGTACCCAACCAGTTGGTGACGTTGGTCGCGGCTGAAGCATTCCCTTGGTTGAGGATGTCCTCCGTGTAGGTCACCAGGGTGGTGCTCATACCATTAGTATGCCAATCTTTCGCAACATTCATTTGCTGCAGAGGTAATATTTGATGATTTGTGCGATCAGGTTGATGGATTGAAACATAAGAGGAGAAGATTGATGTGATGATGAGAGAAGTACCGAGGATGTAGGGGCAAGCCCTCCATCTTTCTGTGTTCTGCTTGACTGCAGCTGTTTGGTTCATGCACTGTCATTTGGAGGTGCACACTGCATGGGGGCTAAAGATCGCATTTTTAGTGGATAATGGAAATGGGCCGTATCTTATATCTTCTACCACCACCACATGATCTGCCACTTCCTAAATGGGGGCCCAAGATCAGTACAAGAAACATCAACTGGGCTTCGAAACGGGGGGAAAAGGGGGAGAGAGAGAGATAGAGAGAGAAGAAATGTATGAAAAAGTTTTGTTTTTGTTTAGGACTGTTTACATCATAAGAATTATTCTGAGAAAATTTTGTTTGAAACCAATTCTTTTCCAAATCAAATTCTAAAGAATTTCTTGAACATCATGGCAAGCATGTGGATAGTAGACAGATTATTTTAGAAGTGGAAACAAGGGGTTTATTAAAGATTTTAATTAAACTAGCTTTACTAGATATTTTGAACTGAATCTTTGTTAGGCTTGGGCCCAAGAACATGCAACAGCATGTCAATGGGCCGAATTGAGTTGAGAAACTTTTTGGGCCGAATAAATAATACAAAAAACTTCTAAACTTTTTTTGTTTGGATTGTTTTGCGTTAAAATTATTTTGAGGGAATTTTTTTAAACCAACTTTCATCAAGTTTTCAAGAAATTTTGAATATCATGGCTAAAATATGCAGTTTACATATATATATATATATATATATATATATATATATATATATATATATATATATATATATATATAAAGACTTACAGTTTCTTTACGTGTCTTGAGAATAATTGCCATGTGATGACATGACATTTGGACACAAAATAAAAAAGAGGGACAAATAAGAGGTACATGCATACACATAGAGGTCGATGCAATAAATCAAATTTAATGGTATGAAATGACCTCAAATGATTTAAGGTGATCTGTACCAATCATGCAACCATAAGTCCACCAACCTTCTCTTTTCCCTTAAGAGAGGGAGAGGGAGACTTTGCCTTCTCCTTTTCCATTTTGGGACGTGGAACCCTACACTCACAACTTAGAGGTTGTGCTCTAAAAATGAACGATGAACGATGAACAACAACAAATGTGACACTAGTCTTGGTCCCCACACAATAATTTGGAAAGAAAATATGAACACATCACAAGTGGAGTGGTGGTGGCCCTCCTCACATTAAATAAATCTCTCGTTTCCATTCATGAGGAGAATTAAATGATCTCTTGACATTATATATTTGATACAAATAATGCAATTGAAAGGGAAAAAAAAAGGTAAATTGAGCTAGATTTTTTTTTTTCTTATTCCATATTTATTGTTTGCTTTGCTTTAGACCAACCGAACCGTCAGTCTTTTTAAAAAAAAAAAACTACTTGAATAAATTATCAGGAAGTGAAGTATTTTATCACTAATAACAACATTTTAATGCGTGATTTGGTATCTCGAGAAGCACTTGAAACCAGAGGGTTTAAGTCCAAAAAAATTACAGTAAATAAATAAATAACGAAATGAATAAGTAAAAAATAATAATAGCAAATATCGCCCTTGTTTAGCGGGCGCGTACCCGATCCGCAAAAACGGTGGCCTGCAGAACAAAAAAGATGCTTTCCATTTATGGAATGTTTTAGTGGTGCCCACCCTCTCTGCCATGGGCACCGGTGCACATACACTGTACCGTCCACTGCACTCGCACGGGGCCCTTGTCATTTCCAACAGCAACCTGTCCCCACCTTAAATAATATATATAAATAAAATATACTCTTCCAAAACTTAAATTGAAAATTTAAAAAATAGACTAAGCTATAGAGATGGGCTAATAAAAGAGAAAATATTAGTTAAATTATAATTTATATGATTATTTATTTTCTTTTATAATTAGATCTGGATGCAATAAGAGAGACAATGCGCGCAGCGCAAGACTCCAATTTACAAGAGAGAGCAGAATCACGTGGGAAAGCATCGGCACTTGCTTCCAACAAAACTTGTGGGTGCACCCAGCTGAACAAGGCAAGAGCACGTTTTGTTTGTTTGATTCTGTTTAATTAATTAAACCAAATTAAATTTTGTGCATCAGCTTTTAAACTTTAGTTTTTATAATTAAAAAACAGGAGCTTAACCTTTGGGGGAACGCAAGAGACACGGACCACAACAAGAGACGGAGCCAACAACATGAATTCCTAGTCATTGAAAATTATGAACCAAATGAAAAGTAGAGGAGTTCTTCTCAATTTTGAGGAAGACAGCATGCCCCCACAACGTCCTTTTTAGCTGCGTCGCTAATTATGATTCAAGTATCGGACTCTTTCATAATATTAAGAGGATTGAATAAAATTTCTTCCGTGTTGACTGAAGTGAGAGTATTCTATTTCTACGGTCAGAAGCAAGTGTTTTTACCAACTAATGCTGCAAGTCATGCCCTGAAACAGTATTTTCTAGATTTTAAAACATGCAACAAATCAAATCATAAATCTTTTAATCAAATTATATACTTGTACTAAACATGCAACTAATATAAAAGAATTAAAGAAAAATAAATTCGTGGTCTGGGGTGACGTCGTCGTGCAGAAGCACTGCCCTAAAAGAAAGATGGTTGATCCTTCGTCCGGACTTTGAAGTGACATTTCTCTCTTAGCGGTAAAAACTATCCTGATAGTTCACCAACACCCAGCTCAGGACGATGATCTAGGCCTCTACTCAAACGGAGATTTGTTAACCAAAAGTGAAAAAAAATGTTTAAGAAATCACCAAAACTTGAAGCATAAGATCACAATTGTTCAACATATATTTTTTTTTTTTTTAAGAATTTTGAGGAGAAAGAGATAGTCAGATTTGTTGTTTCATGTCTAAAGTTAAGTATAAAGATAATGTTTATTTGTAGCCCTCTGTTGACCTTTCTGTTTGTAACAACCCCGAGAGATTTGCGCGATCGTGCGAGTTGTTGCAACAAGCAAATCCGATCCGCTATTAACGGGTTAAGAAAATTTTGAATTATCTCAAAAGAATTTTAAATCAAAATTAAATATTAACAGGTAAAATCAAAACAAAATGTTTCAGATTCAAGAACCCCCTGCAGGTCATAGGTGCGCGCCATCCGAACCCGAACTCGACTGAGTTCGGTTGGTCGTGTGTGCGCCCGTGTGGAGAGTGTGGCAAAGCCCAATTATTCATAACAATAGGCTTGAAAAAAGTTAGTATTTATACTACTCAACCTCCCATATCTTATCTAATGTGGAATTAAAACCAAAGCCAAATGAGAGCGAAACTCAAGTTTTTCTTCCAAAATCAAAACACATCCAATAACAGTACTAGGCTAACTAGTAAAGAAATAAGAGTGAATTACTGTAGCCTTTTCAACGTGTGCTGGAGATTTTCCGCCACGAGCGATCGGACGATCGATCCATACCACAAGCGAGATTAAAGAGCGGTGTGTGTGATAAGATAATGCACAATACGAGAGAGAGAGAGAGAGAGAGAGAGAGAGAGAGAGAGAGAGAGAGACGAGTTTTTTTATGTGAAAACTCTTAATCGGAAAAAATCACGAGGAGGGAAAGGAGAATCCACTATAATTCGCAGGTTACAGGAATTATATGAATTATTTGTCAGAGTCTCAGTGTTGGCTTAACTGGAAGAAAAGAAAATCCAAAAGCCCCTGTATCATTGGAGGAGAAGGTATATTTATGCTTAACTGAGGTATGTGTGCCTGGGAGCTGATAGTACGGGCATGATCCTCGTAAGCACATGATTTGTATGTGTTGATTGGTTGTGACGGCCGTGATTACTGGCATTTGATTGTTGGGATTGTATGCAGAAAAACTTGCCTCTCCATAACTACCAACGCTGGAGAGAGTTACATATTATGAACGTGGGAGAAGATTAAGCTACGTAACTGTCAGTGAAGATCAAGACTGATTTGTTGCCATGATTGCCTTGTATGGAATTGAAGTCTTCGGAGCTGAGGGAGCTCGAGAATAACTTGAAGTATTGGAGCTTCCTAAACAAAAGTATCCTCAAGGCGAACAGTGACTTCAGTGTGGACCGGACTGGCTCTGGTAAGATATAGAGTGACAGAGTCTCCTGATTGCTTGGACACGTGATGTCATCCTTTGAGGGGTCAATTTTTGACGATTACATATACCCTCCGCTCTTTCGCATGTTGGAGCCTGTGGTAGAGAAGTCAGAAGAGTGGAGTTCGTAGGAGATTATTTCGTCTTGATACTTGTGGGCATAAGAGGGTCTTCAAATTTAATGTGAATCATCTAAATTGACTTGGAGATCGCGTTGCTGGCTGACAGTTGGCATGCCGATCGGTTGATTTTCTTGAAATTTGTAAATGATGCCTTTTCGAATTCTGGTGTCATGATGACTGAGATCGTGTGGCTGCGACGGTTGATATTACGTCTCCTCGATTTACCAAAGATCTCGGGATGTGAACCGACATTTTAAAAATTGAAAATTTGAATTGGAGAAGATTTGGCTTCTCCCCCTCCATCTATAAATAGAATGGATCCTTTGGAAGCAAACTCTACCATCTCTTCTGAGAAACTTTTGTATTCTTTCATTGTTGCTTTGCTGGGTCACCATGTATCCTTTCTGTAATACCCTATTTCCGGAATACGTACTTAGTTGCGTATTCAGCTTTTCGATCGTATTTTTCGATTTACTTCCTGTATTTGACCGATTTCAATTTCAAATATCATTTTTCAATATATTAGATTTTATATGATTTTCTGGATTTTTCTTTAATTAAAATGGATTTCTTCAAAACCGGTGTCGACCAGTATCGCTGATCGATTCCTGGATTTTTAATTCCCAAACAGTTAGGAATTTCAAGAAAATCTTTTAGACATTATTTCTTAGAATGACATTTCTTATCTAAATACTTTTTCTGAGAATTTTATAAATTTATGAAAATTCCAACGGAGTCGGTAGTTAACTGATTCCGGGATTTTTAATTTTAAAACTATAAAGTATTTCTTCAAACGGATTTCACTATACGTCTTCATATATTATTATTGATTTTTGGTAAAATTTACGAGTCGTTCCGAGATACTTGAATTTCGGACGATTTCGGTATTTTCCGAAATGTTTTCCGCATTCTCGATTTAAACCCGGGAATCAGTATTTTCAATATTTTCATTTTTCAAATTTGAGAAAATATTTTCTCTTTTACAAATTCTTTTTCCTTTTTCCTTTTTCCTTTTTCTTTCCTTCTTCCCTTCCACCAAATTCCCAAAATATCTTCTCCTCCAAAATATCCAAAATTCCACACCCTTCCTCATTAATGCCCCTCCTCCTCTCTCTTTCTCTCTCTTCCATGGCCGGCCACCATTGGCCAAGGGAGACACCCCTCACCTCCCCTTTTTACACAAAACCCCCTCTCAAATTCTTTATTTGCGTCTCCTTTACAAAAATCAAATCCTATATAAACTTTCCTTTACAATTCTTTTCTCTTTTCTTCACTTCACCAAGAGATTAGCCTTCACCATTTTCTTCTCCATCTCAAACCCTAACTCCAAAACACACAAGGTCTTCATCTCCTTTTCAAGCAACGACTGCTTTTGGATTGTGATCGTCCGTCGTATCGCCGTGGAATCATTTGGTAATATTTATCGACACGATCTTTTCGGAACTCGTCAAGCCTCGATTTAACCGTTCAAAGTGAGTATCTTTACTCACCAAGACTAGACAACTTCCTTGTTTACTTGTGTTGATCATTCATGTACACTGGTGCCATAAAAATCATATTTTTAGACATCAAACAATCACCATAAAATCTGTTCTGTATCCTGTTTTCCCAGAATTAGTCGACTTGACCTAGAGACTAGTCGACTAACCCATTTGTTCTGAAACGTGACTTTTTCTGATTTCACAGTTTTAGTCGACTAAACCATATTACCAGTCGACTAGACCCCCTAGTCGACTACATTTTTAGCCTAGTCGACTAATCTTTCCTTGGACCAGAAAACACCAACTCTCGGCCCCAGTCGACTTAGCCTAGATATTAGTCGACTTGAGACCCTAGTCGACTACTATTTTCACCTAGTCGACTAATATTTCCTGGAATAAATCCTAACTTTCTGTATCACAGTTTTAGTCGACTTAGCCCCACTATTAGTCGACTTAGGTATCTGTTAGTCGACTATACATTTCACTCTAGTCGACTAACTTTCCTGAAACAGAAACCCAACTCTCTGTTTCCCAGTTTTAGTCGACTAATTCAGACTGTTAGTCGACTTAAGACCCCTATTAGTCGACTAATCTTTCCTCCTAGTCGACTAATTATGACTGTTTGACTTAGTTGATTCCGTTCTGAATTTGGTTCTTATTGTTGATACATGTGTGGTATATTATTCCTGTTCATGCTTCATAACTGGTATTACATGACATGTTACTTGATGAATCTTACCTCATATTACTTCATGACTTGTTATTGTACATTATCACCCCATAACTTGTTAAATAGTGAATATCACCACTTATCATGCCATCACTTGAACCAAGCATGATACACTTGACTTTTGTATAAAATGGACCAACTTACACATGGGTCGGGGGAAAACATGCGGATATCGATATGTGTTCGTGTTTACAGTGGTTTTTAGGAATGTTGTGCAACTCATGTTCCGGTCTGACCTGTGGGCCTCCAGGGGACCGAGGGGAGTGCTTGCTCCCTTTATTACTGGTACCATCCTGATAAGGGCATACATAAGTCCCTCCTGTTTGGCCTAGCGGCTGGCTTCCGTCACCAAGCAACGGAACAATCCTGGACCGTTATCCCGGCATGTACGGGGTCCACTGTAAACATAGTTCGTCGATACAACCGCTGATTTCCAATAACCTCCTTGCTTTATTGGGATATGGATCTATGTGCTCTGGGACGCTGGGTCACATAGCTAGATATCACAGTAAGACAAGTAATAATAATAAGACGTTAATTGTAGATTATTGTATTATGATCTTATCTCCTCATGCTTCGTTTACGAGCTAGTAGACATTTATTTTACTGTTCTGGTTTTTCCTATCCATACCACTTAGCCACTTGGCTATATTTTGTTTACTGTTATATGTCTTGATTCCTTGGATTTGCATATTCAGATTCTGAGACTTGGGACGAAGTGGAGCCATCCATAGAGGACCAAGCGTATCTGAGTGAGCAGGCTGATCAGATCTAGTTCCCTCGTGCCAGACTCTTCCTTTTGGCTCACGAGTCTCCATCTCTTACGTGAGCATCTTGTGTATATCTTTGTATATGTTCTTTTGGACTTGGTTGTGAAAACAAAACACTTGTAAAGTGTAACAGTTATCATAACTTGTATAACTTTGTATTAGTACTTTTATAGTTGGCATATGAATATACCACGCTTTGTGTTGTACTCTGATTCTTGTTGTACTTTTATGCTTAGCGTATATACGTGGGGGCATTTTTTTGACCTACGTATATACGTCGCAGTGACGTCCCCGTATCCGTGGAATCGGGGCGTTACAGGTTGGTATCAGAGCTTAGGCTCTCACACCTAAAGTACAATCAAGTAGCAAATTACTGTAATTTGCTAATGCCAACTACAATGTACAAAGTTATTAGTCCTTCTTGATTCCGTCCTTGATTCATTCCTTCGTATCCTAAACTCCTTTCCATTGTTTCCAATTCCAGTTATCATTCGGAATGGAGAGACGATCGGGTCGTAACAATATCGGGCAAGTACCGAATGGACCCGTAGGAGGAGAGAATGCTGACATCCTAAAGGTCATTCAGACCATGATGGAAAACCAGCAGCAGCAGACCGAGCTCCTCAGGCAGGAGTTAGCAGCTCCTAAGGAGCAGAGGCCGGGAAATGTCTCGGACTTCAGAAGACTGCAGCCTACTATATTCACGGGGAGCGAGAAACCATTGGAGGCTGAGCAATGGTTGACGGACACTACAGATCTGCTGAACGCCGCCCGTGTTCCAAAGGAGAACCAAGTTGAGGTCGCCAAGATTCAGCTGAAAGACATAGCTCGAACTTGGTGGCTCGCAGAGGAGGCTAGACTGGAGAAGCCCGTCACTTGGGACGCCTTCTCCAAGAGTTTTTACAGCCGATTCTTCCCTGCTACTGCTCAGAAAGATATGGAGGAGCAATTCATCAGACTCCAGCAGTGGAACAAGTCCGTGGACGAGTATGCCGCGGAGTTTCTTAGACTGAGTCGTTTTGCCCCGTACATGGTGACAGATGAAGAGAAGCGGGCAAGCAGATTTCAGCAGGGCCTGCAGATGGATATACAAGTATTCCTAATGCCCCAGCAGTTGAAGACTTACTCGGAGGTTCTTACCATCGCTCGAGAGGTGGAGCGTGGGTTACAGAAGAAGCAAGAGAACCAGGCCATGAAGAGGCCATTTGTACCAGTGGGAAGAGGAGACCCGTTCAGAGCAGCTAAAGTTCAGATGAGGCAACCTTTCAGACCGGCTCCTTACCAGACAGCCCAACCAATTGCCTTCTGCAACTATTGTCAGAAACCAGGGCACACTCGACCAAATTGCCGGAGGGCAAATGGGTTATGTTTAGTGTGTGGATCAAGAGATCATTCTATAGAGGCTTGTCCACACAGGAGATTGGGGATAACCAACCAGACTTTGCCAGCACTTCCAGGACCCAATGGACAGAGAGGGTTACCAGGGCCACTTGGGCAGAGGAACCAGGGACCAGTGATGAGGAGAGCTCTTCCCCTTCCTCCACAGCATGTTATTCGCCCAGTTCAGAGAGGAGATAGGACTGCAGCAGGGCGTGGCAGAGGTCAGGCTTATACTCTGACAGCAGAGGAGGCTGAGGCTTCAGAGGAAGTGATAACAGGTAACATCAAAGTTAATTCAGTACCTGTTCTCGCTCTCTTCGACTCAGGAGCATCCCACTGTTATATCTCAGATTATTTTGTGGCCTTACATTCTATACCTGTTAGATCTTTAGACCACAAATGGGAGATTAGTACTGGGAATGGAGTAGTCATATCTTCTAGAGTTTGTACTGATTGTCCAGTAGAACTTTGTGATAAGACTTTGGCCATAGATATGCTCGTACTAGACACCAAAGGGTACGACGTAATCTTAGGCATGACCTGGCTTAGTCAGTACTATGCAGTTATTGATTGTAGGGAGAAGAAGATTAATTTCAGAATCCCTCATCAACCAGAGTTCCAATTTAGTGGAGAAGTGAAGTCTACCAAGGGAAAGACTCAGATGACTACTTCGGAGGTTCAGAAGCAGAAGGGAGTGCCGGTGTGGGATGAATTCCCAGAAGTGTTTGCTGAGATTTCAGGATTGCCACCGGAAAGGATAATTGAGTTCTCCATTGATACAGTTCCAGGAGCAGCTCCTATATCCAAGGCTCCGTACAGGATGGCACCGACGGAGTTAGAAATTCTGAAGAAGCAGCTGCAGGAATACTCAGACAAGGGATTGATTCGGCCGAGTACTTCACCATGGGGAGCTCCAGTACTGTTGGCCAACAAGAAGGATGGTGGTAAGAGACTTTGTATTGATTATAGGGAATTGAACAAGGTCACCATCAAGAACAAGTATCCCTTACCCAGGATCGATGATCTATTTGATCAGCTTCATGGAGCCCGTGTGTTCTCTAAATTGGATTTACAGTCGGGTTACCATCAGCTAAGGGTGAAGAAGGAGGATATTCTGAAGACGGCATTCAGGACCCGTTATGGCCACTATGAGTTTCTAGTAATGCCTTTCGGAGTTACCAATGCCCCTGCAGTTTTCATGGACTTGATGAACCGAGTGTTCTCGCCCTACTTGGATCAGTTTGTTGTTGTTTTCATAGACGACATCTTGATCTATTCAAAGAATAACAAGGAGCATGCAGAACACTTGAGGATTGTGTTGCAGACTCTCCAGCAGGAGCAGCTTCATGCCAAGAGAAGCAAGTGTGATTTCTGGTTGGACAGCATAGCTTTCCTTGGACATATGGTTTCAGCAGAAGGAATTTCAGTTGATCCCAGCAAAGTCCAGGCAGTAAAGGATTGGCCAGTTCCGAGGACGGTGACTGAGATTAAGAGTTTTCTTGGACTAGCCGGATATTACAGACGCTTTGTCCAGGATTTCTCTAGGATTGCAGCTCCGTTGACCCAGCTCACCCGAAAAGGAGTAAGGTACATATGGACAGAGGAGTGTACCGCAGCATTTGAGCAGTTGAAGCATAGGCTCATTTCAGCTCCAATCTTGAGGACTCCCTCAGGGAGAGGAGGGATGGTCATATTCAGTGATGCATCGGGAAAAGGCCTGGGATGTGTACTTATGCAACATGATCATGTTATAGCATATGCATCTAGGCAACTGAAGCCTCATGAGAGGAATTACCCAACTCATGACTTGGAGTTGGTAGCTGTGATATTTGCCTTGAAGATTTGGAGGCACTACCTTTTGGGAGATAAAGTGCTGATATACACAGATCACAAGAGCCTCAAGTATATCTTTTCACAGAAAGAGTTGAACATGAGGCAGAGGCGGTGGTTGGAGCTTATGGCAGACTATGATATTGACTTGCAATATCATCCAGGCAAGGTCAATACAGTTCCAGATGCACTGAGCAGGATGCCAGAGAACAGGGTGCTAGTCCAAATTACTCAGCAGAAGGAGTTGATTCGAGATTTCATCAGATTGGATTTGATGTTGGTGCAAGGAACTGAGAAGGCAGGGCAGCTCATGGCTTTACAGATCCAGTCATCATTGATTGATGAGATCAAGGAAGCTCAGAAGGGGGACCCCAGATTACAGATATTTCGAGCTCAGGTGGAGGCTGGATTGAGGACTGATATCTGTATCCATCCAGATGGTGCTTTGTATTTTGGAAGCAGGCTTTGTGTTCCCCAAGGAGAAGCCAGACAGAAGATTTTGGAGGAAGCACACAGTTCAGCTTATTCCATACACCCGGGGGAACCAAGATGTATCAGGACTTGAAGAAACACTTTTGGTGGAATGCCATGAAGAGGGAGATAGCCCAGTTTGTTGCCAAGTGTTTGGTTTGCCAGCAGATAAAGATAGAGCATCAGAGGTCAGCTGGACTTCTTCAACCTTTACCGATACCCGAATGGAAGTGGGAGCACATCACCATGGATTTTGTCACGGCATTACCTCGAAGTCCTAAAGGTAATAATGCTGTGTGGGTAATCATTGATCGCCTCACCAAGTCAGCTCACTTCATACCATTCAGGGTGGGTCAGACAACAGAGGTTCTGGCAGACAAGTACATGAAGGAGATAGTTCGTCTGCATGGGGTTCCAGTCAGTATTGTTTCAGACAGAGACACCAGATTCAGATCTCATTTCTGGGAGAGTCTCCAAGAGAGTCTGGGAACTCGTCTGAAGTTCAGTACATCTTATCATCCTCAGACAGACGGACAATCAGAGAGGACCATCCAGATTCTCGAAGATATGCTTAGAGCCTGCATAATTGAGTTCAAGGGTTCATGGGAAGATCATCTTCACTTGGCTGAGTTTTCTTATAACAACAGTTATCAGGCCAGTATTAAGATGGCACCCTTTGAGGCTTTATATGGAAGGAAGTGCAGGTCACCGATTTGCTGGGATGAAGTCGGTGAGAGGAGACTATTGGGGCCCGAGATCCTGATTTAGACCACAGAGAAAGTCAGGATTATCAGAAATCATCTCAGGGCAGCTCAGAGCAGACAGAAGAGTTGGGCAGACACACGGAGGAGGCCATTGGAATTCCAGGTTGGAGATCATGTATTCTTGAGGATATCACCTACCAAGGGAATCATCCGGTTTGGTGTTCGTGGAAAGCTGAGTCCAAGATATATCGGCCCATTCGAGATTTTGGAGCGAGTGGGAGATGTGTCTTACAGATTGGCATTGCCACCTTCTTTGGACGGAGTGCACAATGTTTTCCACGTATCTCAGTTGAGGAGGTATGTAAAGGATGATAGCCATATTCTGGATCACTCCGAACTAGAGCTACAGCCAGATTTATCATATCAGGAGCAGCCGATGGCCATATTGGATAGAAGTGTGAAGACACTGAAGAACAAAGCCATTCCATTAGTATTGGTGTCTTGGAACCGGCATGCGCCAGGAGAGGCCACATGGGAACGAGAGGACGTTATTCGGGAGCGCTATCCTCAACTCTTCACATCTTGATTTGGTAAAAAAAAAAAAAACTCTTTCCTTCTATTCTTCTCTACCGTTATCTTCCATCTTATCCTTCTCTACTTGTTACCTTTCACTTTACTAAATTTCGAGGACGAAATTTTTGTAAGGTGGATGGATTGTAATACCCTATTTCCGGAATACGTACTTAGTTGCGTATTCAGCTTTTCGATCGTATTTTTCGATTTACTTCCTGTATTTGACCGATTTCAATTTCAAATATCATTTTCCAATATATTAGATTTTATATGATTTTCTGGATTTTTCTTTAATTAAAATGGATTTCTTCAAAACCGGTGTCGACCAGTATCGCTGATCGATTCCTGGATTTTTAATTCCCAAACAGTTAGGAATTTCAAGAAAATCTTTTAGACATTATTTCTTAGAATGACATTTCTTATCTAAATACTTTTTCTGAGAATTTTATAAATTTATGAAAATTCCAACGGAGTCGGTAGTTAACTGATTCCGGGATTTTTAATTTTAAAACTATAAAGTATTTCTTCAAATGGATTTCACTATACGTCTTCATATATTATTATTGATTTTTGGTAAAATTTACGAGTCGTTCCGAGATACTTGAATTTCGGACGATTTCGGTATTTTCCGAAATGTTTTCCGCATTCTCGATTTAAACCCGGGAATCAGTATTTTCAATATTTTCATTTTTCAAATTTGAGAAAATATTTTCTCTTTTACAAATTCTTTTTCCTTTTTCCTTTTTCCTTTTTCTTTCCTTCTTCCCTTCCACCAAATTCCCAAAATATCTTCTCCTCCAAAATATCCAAAATTCCACACCCTTCCTCATTAATGCCCCTCCTCCTCTCTCTTTCTCTCTCTTCCATGGCCGGCCACCATTGGCCAAGGGAGACACCCTCACCTCCCCTTTTTACACAAAACCCCCTCTCAAATTCTTTATTTGCGTCTCCTTTACAAAAATCAAATCCTATATAAACTTTCCTTTACAATTCTTTTCTCTTTTCTTCACTTCACCAAGAGATTAGCCTTCACCATTTTCTTCTCCATCTCAAACCCTAACTCCAAAACACCACAAGGTCTTCATCTCCTTTTCAAGCAACGACTGCTTTTGGATTGTGATCGTCCGTCGTATCGCCGTGGAATCATTTGGTAATATTTATCGACACGATCTTTTCGGAACTCGTCAAGCCTCGATTTAACCGTTCAAAGTGAGTATCTTTACTCACCAAGACTAGACAACTTCCTTGTTTACTTGTGTTGATCATTCATGTACACTGGTGCCATAAAAATCATATTTTTAGACATCAAACAATCACCATAAAATCTGTTCTGTATCCTGTTTTCCCAGAATTAGTCGACTTGACCTAGAGACTAGTCGACTAACCCATTTGTTCTGAAACGTGACTTTTTCTGATTTCACAGTTTTAGTCGACTAAACCATATTACCAGTCGACTAGACCCCCTAGTCGACTACATTTTTAGCCTAGTCGACTAATCTTTCCTTGGACCAGAAAACACCAACTCTCGGCCCCAGTCGACTTAGCCTAGATATTAGTCGACTTGAGACCCCTAGTCGACTACTATTTTCACCTAGTCGACTAATATTTCCTGGAATAAATCCTAACTTTCTGTATCACAGTTTTAGTCGACTTAGCCCCACTATTAGTCGACTTAGGTATCTGTTAGTCGACTATACATTTCACTCTAGTCGACTAACTTTCCTGAAACAGAAACCCAACTCTCTGTTTCCCAGTTTTAGTCGACTAATTCAGACTGTTAGTCGACTTAAGACCCCTATTAGTCGACTAATCTTTCCTCCTAGTCGACTAATTATGACTGTTTGACTTAGTTGATTCCGTTCTGAATTTGGTTCTTATTGTTGATACATGTGTGGTATATTATTCCTGTTCATGCTTCATAACTGGTATTACATGACATGTTACTTGATGAATCTTACCTCATATTACTTCATGACTTGTTATTGTACATTATCACCCCATAACTTGTTAAATAGTGAATATCACCACTTATCATGCCATCACTTGAACCAAGCATGATACACTTGACTTTTGTATAAAATGGACCAACTTACACATGGGTCGGGGGAAAACATGCGGATATCGATATGTGTTCGTGTTTACAGTGGTTTTTAGGAATGTTGTGCAACTCATGTTCCGGTCTGACCTGTGGGCCTCCAGGGGACCGAGGGGAGTGCTTGCTCCCTTTATTACTGGTACCATCCTGATAAGGGCATACATAAGTCCCTCCTGTTTGGCCTAGCGGCTGGCTTCCGTCACCAAGCAACGGAACAATCCTGGACCGTTATCCCGGGCATGTACGGGGTCCACTGTAAACATAGTTCGTCGATACAACCGCTGATTTCCAATAACCTCCTTGCTTTATTGGGATATGGATCTATGTGCTCTGGGACGCTGGGTCACATAGCTAGATATCACAGTAAGACAAGTAATAATAATAAGACGTTAATTGTAGATTATTGTATTATGATCTTATCTCCTCATGCTTCGTTTACGAGCTAGTAGACATTTATTTTACTGTTCTGGTTTTTCCTATCCATACCACTTAGCCACTTGGCTATATTTTGTTTACTGTTATATGTCTTGATTCCTTGGATTTGCATATTCAGATTCTGAGACTTGGGACGAAGTGGAGCCATCCATAGAGGACCAAGCGTATCTGAGTGAGCAGGCTGATCAGATCTAGTTCCCTCGTGCCAGACTCTTCCTTTGGCTCACGAGTCTCCATCTCTTACGTGAGCATCTTGTGTATATCTTTGTATATGTTCTTTTGGACTTGGTTGTGAAAACAAAACACTTGTAAAGTGTAACAGTTATCATAACTTGTATAACTTTGTATTAGTACTTTTATAGTTGGCATATGAATATACCACGCTTTGTGTTGTACTCTGATTCTTGTTGTACTTTTATGCTTAGCGTATATACGTGGGGGCATTTTTTTGACCTACGTATATACGTCGCAGTGACGTCCCCGTATCCGTGGAATCGGGGCGTTACACTTTCTCTTCTTTATCAGATGGAAAAAGGAAAGAGAAAGGAAGAAGATGGTGGTCGAGCTCCCGTCGTTTGGGAGTCTGGTTACCGCAATATGTCAGTCGTTGTGATGAGGCTATCACAATACATCAGTCATTGTGACAGGGTTCTGCCGCCGGAGGCGATTGCTTGCTGGCGCTCTTCGATTAAAGCGGATGATCTGGTTCTGAGTCACGCGATTTTTAGGAGGTGACGATTCTTTGGGATCTGACCTTTTTTCTATATAGGGTGTACGAGGAAGGAAGAGAGAGATCTTCGATCGGGTGTTTGGGTTGCTACAAGATTTTTACGTGAAAACCCTTAATCAGGAAAAATCATCGGGAGGATGAGGAGAATCCACTATAATTCGCAGGTTATAAGAATTATAAAAATTGTTTGCCAGAATCTCAGTGCTGGGTTTAACTAGAAGAAAAGAAGACCCAAAAGTCCCATCTCTCATTGGAGGAGAAGGTATATTTGTACTTGACTGATCTATGTGCTTGGGAGCGGATGGTACGAGCATGATCCTCGTAACTGCATGATTTGTACGTGTCGATTGATTGTAATGACCGTGATTACTGACACTTGATTGTTGGGATTGTATGCAGGAAAATTCGCCTCTGTCTATAACTACACATACTGGAAGGTGTTACAAGATATAAACGTGGGGGAAAATTAGACTGCATATCTGTCAGTGGAGATTAGCACTGATCTGTTGTCGTGGTTGCCTTGTATGAAATAAAAGTCTTCGGAACGGAGGGAGCTCCGGGATCACTTGGAGTATCAGAGTTACCGGGATGTAAGTATACTCGGGTCGAAGAGCGAGTTCAGTGTAGACCAAACTTGCTTCGGGAGTTTATAAAGTGACAGAGTCTTCTGGTTGCTTAGACACGTGATGTCATCTTATGAGGATGATTTTTTGACTACTATACAATGTATAAGTATTGTTTCAAATATCGTTTGCACCTAGCTGCAATCTAATAAAAGAAAGTCCTCCATAAATTTTTACATTAAGGAAACTTATGATCACAATTGGGCTTTCTCTGGATCATTGAACGAGGCCCAATCCACTGATTTAAGACACTCTCGAAAATGGGATTTCAGACTCAAATAGCCAGATAATTACCAAGTCCTACATCTTGCCGTTTGTTTCAGTGCTTGTGCACTTTAACAAATAATTTATAGTTAATTGTTAACTTAATTAAACAGGGAATTCAGAGCTATAAAATTTAATAATAATTAAGAGCATGATTATAATAATAAAATAAACAAACAAACAAAAAAAACGCACCCCCCATTGGCCTCCGAGGGGACTGACTGCGGTTGGTCACATCACCACCGGGGCCCACACCCAATGCATCCACATTGGGAGTACCAACCTCTATTTCAAAAAGCAATATATTAGATAAATAAACACAAATTTTTAAAATAAAAATTGCAATAAATGATGTTGGAGGTTGCATCACGTTATTTGCCTAGTTTTTACCATTTAGATTGATCAAGTTGATAACTTGCACCGCAAATTTGTTAGGATTTAGGCCGAACAAATAATCCCACATCGTCTAGACGTGAGAATAACCTTGAGTATATAAGGATTTAGGTAACTCCACCTACAAGGAAGGTTAGTCTTTTGAGATGGTACCCCAAGTCCTTCAAAACTCTAACTACAGAAAATAGATTTTTGCATTGTAACGTAGGAATCTATCTATTTGTCTCTTGAGTATAACGATGAATAAAAAAAAATTTAAAATATTCTCTGTTACCTATATTTTTAGTCTAGTAATGATATTGTCTTATGATTAGATATAACTGAAACAATATCTGATATTGATAATACAATGAGAAGAAACAGTGAGTATTATCGATTCAGATACCAAAATCTTAATACCGAAATTTCAAAACATACCAAGAAATGAAAATATGAAAAATAAATTTTCTGTACATATTGTCCTGAAAAGATTACTTTAACTACAACAAATAAAACAATTGAGCTGTGATTCATCAAAATAAACAGCTCCCTCAATGAAACAACAACATCTGTATAAACCCTGAAGAGTAGTTGTTGGGGAGAGTGGAAAAGGTCGGCAACTACTGGGGCCGGGGGGTCAGTGTATTCTTCTTGTTTTTTATTTAATTCTTTATTATTTTCTCTTCTTTAATAATAATACAGGTGAAAGAGATGCAAATTATTATTTTATAAGAAGCCAAGAAAAGTTTTTGTCTTCTTGAGCCAATATTTGAAATGATATTATGTCCATTACACAGTCTCTCTCTCCCCTCGGCTAAATAACTGAAAACAAACAAACAAAAAAAAAAAAAATGTTCTGAGAAAATGAAGTAAGCTTTGGGCTTTTTTTACATTTTCCTTGGATTCTAAGCTTACAAAAAAATTCCATTCAATTTCAGGGCAACACGTTGCAACACATCTTTTTCCTTCTCATCCCTATAAAATCATACGCTTCACTGTCATCACAGACCTTAGAAGACAAGAATGAAAATTTCCCTTTTTCTATATTTTTCTTTTTACGATATATATTATATATTGCTGGTGGGGTCCAAAAGGGTGGGTGAGTGTCAGTGATGATTGGTTGCAACACTATTTTTTTTAATTCCATGTATTTATTTATGTTGGCAGGAAATTTAATTTTGTTGTTTGATAATTGAGGAGCTAAATTAAATGGTGTTTAGCTATTTATTTACTAATTTATTTTGTCTTAATATTTGAGCTTTTCAAAGTCTGAAGCAACAGTTTTAAACTAGTTTCCCCATTGAAGGATGGGTATAAAGAAATGGAGGAGGGGAGAGAGCTTTCCCTTGGTTGAGTGGCCACTAGCTCCACCGAAGCCCAATCACAAGCTCCCATCTTTTTCCTCTCTCTCAACTTTTAGATCTCAAACAGTAGAAAAAGGAATAAAATAGGGACATACAGAGAGATTGAGAAGGATTCAATCAATCCCTCTGCAACCTTTCTCTCCTCCTCTGCTTCCTCCAACTCCGAACCAAGGGAAAGCAAAGAATTTGCAAGGAAATAAGTTTTTTTTTAAAAAAAAATCACACCTTTGACTTCCTATTTTCCTCTTCCTCTTCCTCTTCCAATCATTTTCAGTACCCGGTATCCAATCTTTCCCCTCGTGGCCTTGTCGGGTTTGATTGGTTTGAGGTTATACAGGGTTTTTGGGTTGTGAAATTCTTTGCTTGAAACTTCTCTCCTCTTTGTCTCTCACCTCAAGATCTCATCTTTTTGGGTTACTCATCAAAATCTTTAGTTTTGGGCTACTGGGTATCATCTTCCTCTGTATTGAAATTATGATTGTGGGTGGGTTTTTTGAGAACTGAATCAATTAGAAGAAGGAAAGGAAAGGAAAGGAAAGGAAGCTTCAGATGATGACAAAGTCAGGGATGGAAACTCTGTCCCCAGCCTCAGCCTACTTCATGAACTCAAACTGGATTCTTGGGGAGAAGAAGAGTGGCGAGTGGACTCAGGAAGATAACAAGATCTTCGAGAATGCCCTGGCCCACATCGACAGCAAGACGCCGGACCTGTGGGTGAAGGTGGCGGCCATGCTCCCGGGGAAGACAGTGAGAGATGTCATGTCTCATTACAGAGATTTGGAGGTGGATGTCACTCACATCGAAGCTGGCCTGATCCCATTCCCCCGTTACAGCTCCTCGTCGTTTACGCTGGATTGGGAGAGTGATGGGATGAAGCAAGGGTATTGTGCTGGTGGCAAGAGATCGGGAGGCAGGCTTTCCGATCAAGAGAGGAAGAAGGGAGTCCCTTGGACTGAAGAAGAACACAAGTAATTGCTCCATCATCATACTCTGTCTTTGGTATCTTTGCTGTGATTTGAAATTTGTTCTTGATTAATTTCTCTGCGCACATGTTGAGTTTTCTTGTTTGTTTGTATGCTTGTAGTGATATAATCTTAGTTCTAAATCTGTGAAGATATAAATCGATTAATTGATTGATTGCAGGCTGTTTCTAATGGGACTGAAGAAGTATGGTAAAGGGGATTGGAGGAACATTTCACGAAATTTTGTAGTCAGCCGGACTCCTACTCAGGTGGCCAGCCATGCCCAAAAGTATTTCATCAGGCTCAATTCGGGCGGAAAAGATAAGAGGAGAGCAAGCATACATGATATTACCACCGTCAACTTGCCAGACAATGCTCCTTCTTCGCCGTCTCAGCCGTCTGCGCTCACCATGCAATCGAGTTCTGCGATTGCTTCCGGAAGGTCAGACCTATCCATGGTGGTTGATTCTGATCAGCGTAACGAGGCAGCTAGTGGATTTAGTCCATTGAAACATGGTAATCGGTTCGTGCAGCTACCTTATGGTGTAGATCCATATGGAATAAAGTTGGAAGCTCAAAACACGCACAGAGGCGCTCTCCATGATTCTATGGTTGCGCATCGTGCTATGCTTATCTAGATGCAGTCATGGGTGAGAAAAATGTAGAATTAGAATGTGATGTGCTGTTGTCTTGGGGTGTTCTATGGATGGAAGAAGGATCAAATCAATTAGACGACGAATCTAAAGCTTGAGATGGTAGGTCGTGCCAATTTGCTATGACAACATCAGTACGTACTTAGAGAATGCCAATAAGGATTTTGAACATTCATGTAATACATCAATATCCCGTTCTAGAGAAATTTTAATATAGAAATTATTCATGTACATATTGCCACTTAATCTATAGAACTTTGAGATTGTAAGCCTAGTATTACTTGGCATAGAGAAATGTTGGCATTCCAATGGTGCTTGTTTGTGCTAAGAGATTTGCAGTGAAGGTTTTGGCAGGTTCATTTCGCGCTTACATGAAGCAGAAGGAGAATGCAGATATTCAGTTACGCTGCTATTCATAAGGTATGGAGCTAAAGACTTGTATCAGTTAGTTTGTTCTCCATGTTCTCTACGATGGACTGATGTGTATGCTTGTATGCCTGTGCGAGAAAGAGATAATGGAGGATATATGGCTCAGTGTTGAGCTCCTTGTGTTAAATCAAATTGGATCTCATATGTATTGATTTGCAATGGTCATGGCTTATTGACCCTGGCCTTTACTTCCATAAAAAATTTATTTCGATTTCATCCTCCCATGTGTTTCCTTTTCGTAAATTGGAATGTGAACTAATAGACTTCCATTGCAGCTATGCTTTATATTCAAAATTGTCATCGGTTATATTTTCTCGATTTACAGTTTCTGTGATTGATGGTGCACATAAAGTACTTGTATTCCAAATGCAGAGCTAGTAGTTTATGCGCATCTACAAGCATTCGTTGGACCATTTATAATCCAATGATTTCAACCAATTAGCTTACTTCAACATGCCCGAGACACAAGGCATTCCCTGAGATTTAGGTTTCGTCTTGCTTTCATTTGATAAAACCTTTTAATGTTATACATGTATGTGTAGAGGGGGAGAGATTTGTTCTTCAGCTTTTATGTTTTGAGCTTCCACTAGCTCGGAGTCTCATGCTTTAAAATTTATCTTCTTTTCTTGGTTCCCCTCTTTTTCTTCTCTAGGGAGGTATCTCGTGATATTGCAAGATGCCAAGTATGCAGCAGAAAAATACAGTAGAGAGACCCATAACACATATCCCCCTGTTGTCTATGGCTCTATATTCTACTTAATCTCGAAAAAGGCTCATGAAGATTTCCTTTTGTAACTACCATTACTTCACTTCTAATGATCATATTCTTATTATTACTTGATCAGATTTTAACCCTTTCTCATTTTAAGAAATTCGATAGATAATTCTTTACATTGATCAATTCAATAGACAGACTTGGTTGGAGGTGAAATCATCAATTTCAGGGACCCTAAACTCTTCTCCAAGCCTTCTTGAACAATAACATTAGCTCTGATCTTCCACACGATTTTCATGAGCTGTTCAATAAAGCCACTTCATCCAAGCTACATGAAGGTACATTGTAACATTAATTAGTGAAGGAAAAGCATTGATTTTTAATATTTATATTGATTTTGTTCCAGGAACTATCATTATATTTCTCATATTCTTTCATATTTCTTAACTAAATAATTCCATCAACTGTTACTTTTCTGGCAAAAAAAGTGCATGGATATGGAGGATAAGAGTAATTTATTTTGCCAACGTAGCTAATCTGTAATTGGTTATACTGAGTTTGGATAAGTACATATTGATATCACCACCATGCCATCAAGTAGTTTTTTTTTACTTAAACTATATTCTTAATAGAATTTACTGTTCCAAAATTGACGCGTATAAACAAAATGAGAATTAAAAAGAACTGCTACTGCTCTTTAGGTTGATTGCATGGGTGGAGCTAGAACTTTTCACTAGTGGCGGCAAACATAATATATAAAATGAACATGATAGACTCGTTTATTGCTCTGTGCATGTGACACACATGAACCAAACAAGGAAAATAAATGAGGCTGCTCATGGATTTTAAACTATATGTTATGCTTATGAATCACATAACCATTTACCATCATGCAATTAGGGGAATTAATTAGAGAATTCGATATCTTACCGTCTTGATTACTAAAGAGGATGTTGAAAAAGTAAAATTTCTCAAAAGTAGAGGAGTAAGAAAGACGAGATACTACACGCAATCGACCACAATTGCTCACTCCTAGCTCCCCCTCAGAGCTGTAGAGCTGCTACTTCTATTGCTGTTGTTGTGGCTGCAACTATCACAAGTGTGGATCCTAGACATGTCAACAAGCATATAATTGAGGCCCACCAAATGACTAGAAATTATTTAGGGTTCAGGGCAACAACTTGGAACAAAGTGATCACCCCTGTTAACTTTTCAAAGGTAAATAACAAAATAGCGGACTTTTTCTTTTGGAAAGATGCAGCAGCCTTTTTTCCCTTCAAGTTGCATTGGCAAAGCACTTGCTCCCACTTTATTCTCTCTACTCGTGGTCCTCCGTTAGTGAGTGGATTTTGATTTTAGACCACATATTCTGTCTCATGGTTTCCCACTTTAAAACATCATATCCACCCTTTTCTCCATATTCTGATTCCAAAACCCTTAAAATGAGTTTTCAACAGCACTTGTATATCATTGGACATCTGGTGTTAGGAGAGATACATGTGGTTGTCCTATTAAAGCAGAAAACTCTCTAATGCCTTTTCCGAGCTCATCATTATATACAATAATCAATAAGCGTGGGGGGAGATTAAGGATCGACAAGTATACAATCTCTGAGCACTCACGAGTTCATCATCAAGAGCATTCGGTAGATTATGACCGAACAAAGTACAATGCGCAATCATCCAAGGCATACTTTTAAGGCTAACTAGAGATTCTAATCAATTGATTAGCAGCAGAGGAATCGTAGGAGATTCTAAAGATTCATTGACCGGTGAATTTGTATTTTAACACATTTATGTCAGCAAACTTGTAAAAGTTGTGATCTATGATCAGGACATAAGCAAATAGCAAATGCTCCTACCTCACTGTTAAGTAACTAAGCTGTATGGCTTGCTGAACAACCAAAACCAAATTTGTTTCTGGTCTGAATTTATAACCCTCATCAAATCGGAAAAAATGGCTGTAGGGTTTTGCTCAGTTCTGAGATGAATGTGAATTCATAGGTGTAGAACTAGAACCCGACTTTAAACTAGTTGGTTCAGGTCTAATCAGTTATTTGGCTTTTCTTTGCAGCATCTCATGTTTCTGCAATCAATTTGTAGCTTTATTCTGCAATTCTTTTCCCTTTCTCTAGGAAAGGATTCTAACCTATTGAAGGATACCTTATTATGACAGAATATTAATAAATGCAAGTCAGATATTCGCATAGTGTCCATGATTTCTCTACATGTTTTTTTTTTCCTCAAGTCATAGGGAAAATGTATTGGTGAGAGCAAGGCATCATATTTCAAGTCTTAGAAGGTATCATATAGTTATGCAACTAATAACTGTATCATGACACAATAAAGCATACAAAGGATGCTACTGTATGAAGAATTTCTTCTAGGAGTCGTTGCGTACCTTATACATACTCTAGAAGAGAGGTTCAGCTCCTCCAATGTTTCAGTTTGTAAATTCCAGTCATCCTAGGCTGAAAGAGAATACATCTTTTGTGAGAAAATTCTCTGATAATGCAAAGTTATATGTTAGAATTAGAAATTATGTATACGAAAATTCTTCTGGAACGAAAAAAATCTGTATAAAATGAAACGAGCATTAAATTAAAAGCAACTATCTACGATTTCTTATGTCTCAATTCTCAAAAAGAAAATTGCAAATAATTGGAAAAACAAATTCAGTCAATCCTGATCCCAAGCATTCTGCTGGGATGTCTCAATCATACTTGGTACGAACTCATGACTATTATATTTTTTTCATAGAAATTAAAATATCAATTCGGCAATTGTTTATATCGCCATCATCAAATAAAATAACGTTTTTGATTGGCTAGGCTGCCCAATAAGCAATGAGAAGAGCATATTTTTTGCACAAAATGATAATAAGAACATATAAGCAGAAACTATCATACTACTGTGGCTGTTGAGGTGGTGGTTGTGTTGTTTTCTTCTGCTGCTGCTGTTTTTGTTCTCTCTATAAACACAGCTGTAGCTGCCTTTGCTGCTGTGTCTGAAACGAGCAAAATTGAGGTCCCTGCCTATTAATTAAAGAACAAAGTGCCATCACTGTTAACTTCCCAAAGGTAGATGACAAAAGATGCCCACTTTCTTTCCGAAAGGCGCGCTGTCCTTTCTTTGCAAGTTGCAAAGAAATGCATGCATTGGTTTTCACTTTATAAATCAAGTTCACATACACAATTTAACTTGTAATCAGCACAGAACTCCTCTTGTAATAACGATTTGATCCATCATTTTAGACCATGAACAAGTATCATACAGATAACTGTTTAATGATGCAACAATCTCTCCATAAACTAGAGCATTTGAATTCAACCTATATACATCATATAAGAGAAGATTCCCACCACCCCCACCCCCAGATTGTTTTTCCATATCCTACAATTCACACTTTTGAAGCTACCACACAACTTTATTTGTTGTTCAGACCCATCTTCAATCCGAACCCAAGTGGAAATAGAGGGTCATAGGACTTGTGCCCTGCATTTAGTGGCAACTGATTTGTGGATCTAAACCAAGTCACTGGCAGCAGACCTTCAAAGTCATAAGCCCCAAATATAACATCAGTGATTCCACCTCCCTCGCTACCTGGCAGCCAAGCAGCAACGAGCGCTTCTGTTTTCTCCATCACTTCTGGCTCCAGAACTAGAGGCCTTCCTGATATCATAACCACAAGTGTAGGAATTTTGCAAGCTACAAGACTAATCAGATCAGAACCATTGAATGGGATATCGAGCTCTGATCTGTCTCCCAAAAATTCTGCATATGCAACCTCTCCCACAACGACTACTGCAAAAGAGAAGTCTTCATTTGCAATGGTGGCCGCTGATGGGCTATCTTCATATATCACTTCTGTAGTTTCTCCAACGGCTTCCTTAATGGCCTCCAAAATACTTGTGCCTGAAAATGCAAAACTGGGATAAGCTTCTACTTTCCTCACACATGAAAGTGAATTCAGGAACTGTAGACATATAATCTCCCAAAATTTCTAAGCAGACAGAAAATATGCTCGAGACTTCAGCTGAAAATTTCGAGCAGCTTATTATCATCCTCCTAATAAAACTACGTGCGGGGTTATTACAAATTTAGATTTGGACTTGAATTCAACCCGTGCACGTGCCACAACCTCTTATGAATCAATATATATTGAGTTTGAAAGTTGGACAGGTTTATAAATCAGGTAGAGTCTGAATATTATGATGACAGAGTTAGGGTCTGAGTATCTCTTGTGTCGACCCAAACCGGACATTGACCCAGCCTTATCATGTTTATTCATGGAACACGGATGAGTTGTGTATAAGCATGATTTCAAATATCAACCATTTGCGATATATATTGGTAACACCATATCAGGTTTTGAGATAGCCAATATGATATTAACCGATAGTGACCAATATCTATAATATTGTCAATATGACCAATATTGTCGATATTGCCAAAATTTATACTACAAACCATCGGTTAATACATATACTGGGATTTTAAACCATGGTGTCCGAACCAGGACCCACTGGCATACCTGAAATAAATTAGAAATAATTAAATAAATGGATTTGTTTATATGTGGCTAGCAAACACTAAATCTCTCCATTCCTTTCTTTCCCTAATCCTCCATTCACCACCTCCATCAGTCATCTCCCTCTAGATAAGTGCCACTTCCACCTCAAAGAGTACCACTGATGGCGCTTCCATCCGCCATCTCTTGCATGATGACCATGACAACCCCCCTCTCCTCCATCCGTGAAGGTTAATTTTTGTTGCCTCCTCCACAAGGACATCCCTCCTTTATCTGCGCATAACTAGTTCTGTTTTCTAGTCATAAGATATTTGAGTTAACAATTTTTTTCACGTTTAATGAACTTGCTAATGGGTGAGATATATACGTTGTTGGAATGGTCATTCCTAGATTTGGCAGCTTAGACATGGTTGAAGCTCATAAATTTTTTTTTTCTCGCATTAGATTTTTTTTTTTTTTTGTGTGTGGAATTTTGCTTTGATTATTACATGTGGAATAGCCAATACCCGCCCTCAACCCGTTTTGAAAAAGCATATGACAAATACGGTATAAGTCCTTGTATTAAATGCCCTACCAATTAATATATTGTGGGCAAAATGAATATAGACCCGATGCAATGTCGGACTCATTCGTAAAAGTTTGGTGCACGTCCAAATGTGTACCCATGAGCGGCCAGAGTCTAGTGGCACGTGGACCCAATACAACCCAATAGCAGCATTGTATATATGTCGAAAGGGTCACAACTCAAATACAAGGAGCTTCCAAGGACGGATTAACATTAATTTTACAGCCCTGTCAATTTAACATCAACATTCAGAACTTGGTGACAAATTTTTGGCCAAAGTAACTATCCTTAAGAGAAAGTGATGTGAAACATGTATGGCACGGAAGCAAAAGATAAACTCAAAAAAAATATTTCACTAACAAGAAGACCGTTGATAGAAAAACTAATTAAAATAGATAATATCAGTAGTGATTCTTTGGCAAGCTTTTGTGTGATCAATTTCAGAAATTAAAGTGCTAATTAATTTATGATTATGCATGTAAACAGGTTCTATACGCAATAAAAAAGATAGGTAACTACAATGAAGAAGCAGATGCATTCGCTCGCTATTTGTGAAAAGAAGATTAAAAATAGATAATAAAGCGAAGATGTATATCTAGACTCGTAATTTAAAGTTGATGCAATGAGAATAGTACCTTATTTGATGATCGTGTTTGATTCCAATAACTTGGCTTGGTATGAACTTATGTTTGATCTCTGATTGTAAATTGTGTTGTTTGTCTTTGATGGAGCTTGTGTAATTATTCTTTATTTGCTTTGCTAGATTATCTTTATTTTCTTAGCTGTTAGTACTTTGAAATTGTGCCGGAGAAAGTGGAAGCAGGTCTTGGATTGGCTGTTGTTGGTAGTGAAGGAGGAGGAGACGTCAGGTCTTCAAAGTCGGTTGGATGTTTGAGAGGAATAACTTTGTAGGCGACGAGATATTTCCATCAACTTAGAAAAAGAAATTTGTTGTAGGAGATTAAGAGTGAGGAAGAGAGATAGATAAATCAACTACAGCATCCCACCAATAATTGAGTCTAATAGGGCATCCCACCATTATAGAGAAGAAGATTTGAGAAATTCACATTAAACTCAATTGATAGTGAAAAAAACTTTCGTTGATTGTTGTTTTTCAAAGTGAATAAATTGGGGCCTTATATATGCTATAAAATTGTATCTCTCTCCTACTTCAACTAGGATTTCAAAATCAACTTCTAAAAGAAATCAAAACTTAAAAAAAAAGTAAAAATAAAAATACAAAAATAGGCAATTACCAATCCTACTACAACTCTAATACACATAAAGAAGAGAAAACAAAAACTTTACTACTATTAGGATTACAAAACTTCTTTATAAACAAAATTTCTTTTAGAATCAAATAGTCATGGTTCTCTCGAGTCTCCTTCGGTATACTTTTCAAGCTTTTGAATTGAGTTTTGATGATAGCTTTGACGGCTTTATGATGTCCGCATCAGAAAGCTTCTTGATCCTTCCAATTAAATTTCAATTCCCGCTTTCATTATAAAAAATAAAAATAAAAAAAAACTAGAATTGGGCTTGCAAAAGACATAAGCTTCTATATTACTCGCATAAAACTGAATTTGTGCTGCTGTTGATTATATATTCTCCAAGAAGATGGATTTTCCATGAAATAGTCTCCATGGAAGGATCAACAAGATTTTTACAGCACTGTCAAATTAATATCAACCTTCAAAACTTGGGAGGCAAATTTGTGGCCAACGGAACTATCCTAAGGAGAAAGCTTCTTGATTCTACCAATAAAAGTTCAATTGTGTGCTTTCATAAAAAACTAGAATGGAGCTTGCTAAAGCTCTGACATAAGCTTCTATATTACTCACATAAAAGTGAAGTTGGATGCTGTCAATGATATATTCTCCCAGAACATGGTTTTCCATGCTAAAAGAAAAGTTGCTTGAGCATTCAGTTGAAAAGTTCAGACAGCCTATTACCATCCTCCTATCAAAGCTATGTTGGATGTGTCACAACTCAACTGCAAAGAGTCTCCACATGAGAATTACTGAAATTTTTATGGCCCTGTCAATTTAACATCAACCTTAAAAAACTTTGAGACAAATTTATGACTAGAGGAACTATCCTAAAAAGAGTTGCTTCCAATAAAAGTTCAACTGTCAGCTCTCATAAAAATCGAAAAGGGACTTGCAAAAGCTTCTAACTTTCTAAGAATACAAGATAGACATTAAGTGACATCATCTATGGCATATATTATAAACAACCCAGATGAGCAGTAACAACCTGAAATGTCAACTCCAATCTCAACCTGTGTATCATATACAAGTAGTCTTGGTTGGCTGGACCTGGAACTAGTCTTAATTATTATTAGAGTAGAAATCAGATTCTTTCTTATAGTAGAAATAGAATTTTTTTTTTAATTTTGGATTCTCCTATTCTAAGTAGAACATTGTATATTCTTCTAATCTTATTAAGGCATGTATTTCTTTTCTCTATAAATAAACAATCACACTCTAATTGAGGGTACATGGTTTTCTTTTCATCTTCTTCACCTCAACATAGTATCAAAGCCCTAGACTCTCTATATCAAATAAATTTTAGTTCTATACTTTCTCTTTCCTATTAATTTTTTCTTTTGTCTCTTTTCCTCTTCTTCTGGTATCTCTTCTCCTTCAACCCACCAAAGAAACCCATCCACAAATCCCCTCCACAACTCGACAGCACAAGCAACAACACTTCCTCTTCCTCTCTTCTTCTCCTTCCACAAAATCTGTTTACAACCAACCACCACCAACTGAAGAGCTGTGTAGAATCATTTCTCGTGACTATCTCAGACTTCAGAATTTTCTACAACTACTTCTAATCCCTCTCCAGTTGAGGGCTCTGCCTTGATTTTCTCAACTGGTCGAGGTAACACTTCTCGAAGTCATGGTGGTATATCTTCACGTGGTCGTGATTTATCTACTGGAGGCTAAGATTTTGGTTGTGATTAGGATAATTCTCGAAAGTGTACTCATTGCAATCAAACCAATCACACTATTGATCAATGTTGGGAGTAACATGACAAACCTTTCTGGCCTCCTCGAGCAGTGTATTTGTCTGATATTGTTAGATCATCTACTACACATGACTCTAATACTCTTGGTATTTTCATTGACAAATTTCTGACTATTAAAATCTGAGTATGATTCTCAATTCAAAAGATGCATTTAGTTTTTACTTCAGACATTGCTATCTTAGCACATTCAGGTATTTCTTATTTAGCAAGTTCATCACCTTCACTTGGATCACTGATTCTGATGCGTCAACCCACATGTGATTAGTAAATCTACAGTCTTTTTCACTTTTCACACCACATCTTTTGCCCCTTCTGGTAGTTCCAAATGTAGCATTGGTACTAGCAAGCTCACTTCTCTCGCACTCACTGATGTCAATTATATTCCATATGTTTTTTTTAATCTTGTATCTGTAAGTCGTTTGCTTGAAGATATTTAGTATTCTATAAATTTTTCTCCTCCATCATGTACAGGACCTTCGGACGAAGGTGACTGGTGGGTGTATGAGCAAGATGGTATATATTATCTTCAATGCGGTGATCAATCTAAAGTGAGCACTTTTGCTCTAGAATCTGATGAGTTTGTGATGCAGTAACACTTTTGTTTAAGTTATGCATCTTTTAAAATTAATTAAATTTATTATTTTCTTCTATTAAGGTTGTCTCTAATAACAATGTGAGTCATGTCAGTTTGGTAAACATCATAAAACTTCTTTTTTATTTAGGATAGTTCACTGTTGTAGTCCTTCATTTGAAGTTATTCATACTCATATTTAGGGCCTACTCGAGTTAAAAGTGCGTCAGATTTTTTTTATTTTGTAACTTTTATTAATGACTATTCTCGCATGACTTAGTTATTTTTAATAAAATATCGCTCTGAAATTCTCTCTATTTTTTAAAGATTTCATAAAGAGATTAGTATTCAATTTAATTTTTTGCTTAAGATTTTACGATCTAATAATTCTTTGAAATAAATGCAACATGCTCTTCAAAATTATTATGTTTCTTATGGTATAATTCATCAAATTTCATGTGCCCATGCACCTCAAGAGAACGGTGTTGCTGAAATAAAAAATCGTCATTTAGTTCACGTTGCTTGAACACTAATGGCTCGAATGCATGTTTTCAAGTGTTTTTTGGGCTGATGCAGTCCTTACTGCTTGTCACTTAATTAATATGGTTCATTTTTCTATTTTCGATGGCAAAACCCCATTCTCAGTCTTTTATCCTGAAAGTCCTTTATCCTGAAAAATAACTGTTTGATTTACCTCCAAAAATGTTTGGGTGCGTGTGTTTTGTTCAAATTCTTGAAAAAAAATATGATAAATTAGATACTCGAGCAGTTCGACGTGTGCTTTTAGGATATTCTCGGACACAGAATATCGATGTTGGAATCCCGTCATCAAGAAGTATATAATTTGTGCGGGTATCACTTTCTTCGAAAGTGGAACCTCTTCAGGTTCCACTACAACTCTTTCGACTACTACAGTTACTCTCATGTACCATTAGAATACTCGCCTTCACTTTAAGTTTATCAACGATGCAAGAAGATTACCATTGATCCTGACAACTTACTCCCTCATCAGTTAATTACTTCTACTGAAGTGTCGAGCTTTTCATAACTCTTCAAAAAGATATTCGTTCTTGTACTCAACATCCTAGAGCTAAAGTGTTATCTTTCTCTCATTTATCTCCTACATACTTTAGTTTTGCAACCACATTATCTCCTCTCTCAAAATCTTATTGTGATGCTATGTTGGGTCCTTGATGAAAAAGTGTTATGGATGAAGAGATGATTGCTTTGCATGCTAATGAAACATGAGAATTAACTTTTTTACAACCAGTAAAATATATTGTTGGTTGTTGATGGATATACGCTATGAAATTTCTTCCCAACGAGCAGATTGAGCGCCTGGAGGTACGATTGGTTGCCAAAGGCTACACAAAGACTTATGGTGTTATTATTTTGAGATTCTCTCCGATAACTCGTCTGTACTCTGTTCGGATTATTTTTATCAGTTGTGATGGTGAAGCAATGACTTTTGAATCAGTTAGATATTAAAATGCATTCTTACATGAAATCTTCAAGAGGAAGTGTATATGCTTCAACCCCCTTGTTATGAGATTCAGAGGGAGACGGACAAGGTCTGCAAACTCAAAAAACCAATCTATGATTTGAAACAATCTCCACGAGTATGGTTTGACAAATTCAGTATTGTTGTTACACACTATGGATTGAAACCAAGCTCCTCTGATCACTCTATATTTGTAAGGCATATTTTGCAGGCACTATTATTCTTACAGTTTATGTTGATGATATTATTCATTGAAAATGATCATCAAGGTATTATTCAGTTGAAAGTTTATTTGAGTTCTCATTTTCATATAAAAGATCTTGGTCTTTTGAGGTATTTTCTAGGGATCGAGTTGCTCGCTCTCCAAAAGGTTTTTCTTTGTCTCAAAGAAAATGCCTTATTGATTTGTTGAAATAAACTAGTACATTAGGAATTAAACATATTGATACTCCTATGGATCCTAATAGTCATTTTGATCAAAATCTAGGAGAGTCGCTTGCTGATCACGGAGAGTATAGACGCTTGATTGATAAACTAATTTACTTAATTGTCACTCGACCTGATATTACATTTGTTGTGAGTGTGTTAAGTCGATATATATAATTTGTATCTCTTCATTGGATTGTTACTTGTATCTCGTGGTATCTTATAGAGACTCCAGGTAATGAGTTGTATTATCGTTCTTCATCTCATTTGGATATTGGGAAAATATTCTGATGATGATTGGGATAGTGATCCCATTGATCATCATTCTACTACTGATTATTGCACTTTTTTTGAATGTTGTTGGTCGATCCAATGCTAAGGCTGAGTATAGAGTTATGACTCATACAGGTTGTGAATTGATGTGGATTCAATCTCTTCTTTCTAAAATGAGTGTCATCTACAACAAGGATGATTTATTGTGACAATCAAGCGGTTGTATATTGTCAAATAATCATGTTTTTCATGAACAAACGAAACATATTGAAGTCGATTGCCACTTTATCAGAGAGACATGGTTCACTTCGTTCGTCGCATTGTCAACTCGAAGAAATATTCACTAAAGCCTTATCTAGAAAGTTTTTCAATTTTGTGTAGCAAATTGGGCATGATTAACATCTATGCTCCAGCTTGAGGGGGAATATCAGAGTAGAAATAGGATTCTTTTTTTATTTTGAATTTTCATACTCCACGTAGGACATTATGTATACTCCTAGTTCTATTAGGACATAAATTTTTTTTCTACAAATAAACAACCACACCCTAAATGAGAGTACATGATCTTCTCTCCATCTTCTTCACCTCAACAATTATAATTATATTAAAGTAAAAGATCCAAGTCAGGCTGGAACTTGTTTCAAGCATGATTAGATAAGCCCCAAGATGGTACATGGGCCTAGCTGTCAAACCCAAGTCCAAACCTTTTAATATCAATTCCGCCCTATGCATATCAAGTAAGCCCAACGCACTGACAACCACAAGGCCATTGTAGCAATTTATAGCAATATATATCGACGACATCAAATCTAGCCTAAAGAAGTCCAAAACTTGATGTTGTAGCTGTTAGTGATCAGGAGCCCAGGACATGAACGAGCTCAAATATCACATAACACCGCCTTTTCAGCAATAAGAGAGTTATGTGCACAACTAAGAACAAGATCCTCTCATCAAGTGAGATCAAATCCACCTACATTAATATACATTAAAAAGGTAAGAAAGCATAAGACTTCCTCTCTTCAGGTAGAAGGGATTGACCCCTCCTACAAGCCAAAAAAATGAGGAGTCATGAAGAGAGTTTAGAGACCTATATCTATTAAATTTATTCAGAAAAGACCTATAGACATCAAAAAACCTTTCCTCTTTCAGCTTTCTCCCATCTCTCCAAACCATCTCCTTCAAACCTCTTAAGAGGCTTCACCAACTGAGAGTGACTATGCAACAAGATTTGAGAGGAAACCAAGCCCGTACACTTGGGAGTGCACCAACCTGGACAATTCAGTTCCCAGATGTTTACTGTCATTCAATGGCTTAGAGAAGCCCTTGTGCAGGAAAAGTGGGGAATATCCATCGACACTAAACAAGCCGATCTATTGAGCTGTTCACTTTTCTCTAAAAACAAAGGAGACGGATCACATATGCAGATTCAACATTACTTAGCACTAGAAAGTGTATGCACAAAGTTAATAATGACACTTGACTTTAAAAAAAAAAAAAGCAAGGTCATAGTTTGAAAATAATCAAGGCAAATGGAGAAAAGAATATGTTAAGGTAATTATGGAGTAAAATGTAATATAAAATGGTCTATAACTATGAGAGGAAAGGATAAAATATATGATAAATATATATGGAGAAAATAAATGTCAAACAATTGGCAATGGACTAAATACATGATAAAACTATAAAGGAAGGTTACTTACCAATTGTTATTCTCCCGTTGCCTCCATACCATGTTATTGTCCATCCCCCACATTGATATCCAATATTATCAGCATGACTTCCAGTGACAAGAATTCTTTTAGCATTTTTATCAAGAGGTAGAAATGGTTTTGCGGGATCCTTTCCATTTTTTAACAAAACCAAAGACTTCCGGACAGCCTCACGTGCTAGTTCCCTGTGCTCCTGAAGATCATCATGACAAGAAACTTGAAAGAAAGTACAAATATTAAAAACAATTCGCTCGCTGCTATTATCATTAGCTATGAAGCAGGACACTACGTGTTTTATCAGACGTATACATCAGACAAGACACTTACGTTGTTCGTTGTTGTTTCACGTGTACTTTTTTGTAGAGTTTGTCATGTGTAGGTGTGTCGTGTTGTGTAGTGACAAATCAACATGTCAATTGTCCATGCTTCTTAGGTCGTTAACAAATACAACAAAGCTTTATCTCAAATTTTTGGGTCTAGCTACAATATTTTCTTATGTTAAGAACTATGTCCTTAGTTAAATCAAGCAGTATCATGTTTTTTCTTAATTTCTCTATCCAAGTACTTTTAGGCCTCCCTGTAATCCTCATTCATCCATTAACTATTTCCTCTTACTTTTTCTGATTGGCGCACTAATTGGCCTCCTTTGCCCATGTGTGAACTATCTCAATCGATTCTTTGTTATTTTATCCTCAATGGGGTTATCATCTAACTTCTCATAGATGTATTAAATTCTTATCCTATACCCTAGTGTATCTCCATTCATCCATCACAGCATTTTCATTTTTGTTACATTAATTTTTTAAACATGTTGTTTCTTAATTGCCCCACAATTTGGCCCATAAAGCATTGCTAGACAGCCTAGACTAATAGCCAGCTCATACAATTTTCTTTTAAATTTCATGGGTATCATACAACAACATAGAAACCCAGGAGAAAAGGCGATGCGCAATGATAAGCTAATGAAATGTTAACATTCTCTCTTTCTCTTTCCTTTTCCTCTTCCTTCTTTTTCTTTTATCTTTTCTCGTCTTTCCTATATGCTTTATGTTTTATTTTTCTGTGATTTTTCTATTTGTTGTTGCTGATCCAAACCTAAAACAAAGTTTCCACGTGTCTACATGCATGTCATTTCTTGCACGTGTGGATATGGCTGAGAATACTAGGGAGACGTGCCCAAATTTATAGTATATTTATTCATCATGATAAGTGTGCTATTTCTACTTTGGGGAATTACAATGAGAGTACTTGTCTAGAAAATTTTCTGTAAGGGAAAAAACAACATAAAAATTCCCTCCGTTTAGACCAGAGGCCATTAACTGCTTTTAACCTGCAATTATTGAAATCTGAAGAAAAAAATGACTTCCTTATTCTTCCATTTTTTTCTCGACAATGAATGATTGGGTGACGAACATCGATTTAATCCACCAGCACATAATATGATAAATAGGCAGTATAACAGGTTTATGTACTAAGGTCAAAAAGGATATAAAAGTCATATCAAATAGCATAAGTGACGTAACTTATTAAGCATACCTTGCAACCAACTGTACTCAATAAAGATCGATCTGAAAAAGGCTTTTCAAACATTCCGGCGACAAATTTCACCCTTAAGATCCGCTCTACAGCATCATCAATCCTGGATATGGGTATTTCCCCAGATTCCACCAGATAAATCAAATCTTCAAGGAACTTGTCATACCTGTGAGGCACCATTATCTGTTAAAAAAAAAAAAATCTCAGCCACACGTGTGACAAAAATCAAAGTTGTGTTTAGGTTAAAATTTTGGCAATATAATTTTTACCATATCAATTCCAGCATTTATGGACGCAGAAATGCAGTAACGGTAGTTTGATCCCTGTGGCTTTGAGAGCCTATCTATTCCTTCCCAATCTGATATTACAAAGCCCTGTCAACAGAATTCTTTGTCAGGATGGAATGTACAGTTTCAATAGATGCTTCATGATTGTTAGAAAACTAAGTATTTTGCATACTTTTGAAAGAAGGTTAAGAAGGTTGTTTCAAAGTACCACACAAAAGATTAATGTTAAAGGTTGTAACTTTTTACGTTGATACTTGAGCACAAAGTTTCTACTTTCTGGGCTTTACAAAGGTCTATAACACTACTCAAGCATAAACAGAAAAATCAGAGGGAAGGTTCTCATTGAAGTGCATAGGAAGTTGGTACCTTAAAACCCAACTTATTCTTCAAGATATCTGTTATGAGATAACAATCGGCATGCAATGGTCTCCCATTCCAGCTGGAATACGAGGCCATAACAGTACAGACTCCCTGAGCAATGCAGTCAGGATAAGGTGTCATATGAATTCTTTCCAACTCCTCAAAGCTACATATAGTGTTGCCTTCGTTCAGCCCTTTGTGCGTGCCTCCATCTCCAACAAAATGCTTCGCACATGCGATCACATTCTTACTGCAATCAATCAGACAAGAAGCATAAATAGTAGATGCCGTGAATCACGACATAGTGGTTTACATTATGAAAAATACCTTCCGGCAAGAAAAGGTAGCCTTCGGGGTGGCCTTGAGGCGGCGTTCCCTGCAAGCCGGAAACAATGGGTGTAATCATCCGCACTATGTCCGGGTCCTCACTATAGCTCTCGCAGCATCTTCCCCATCTCGGATCCCTGCACACCTACAAAACCATAAAAAATCAACACCATTGTTATGTCTGTACCCATTGTTACAATTCTATAAAGTTAAGGCTTTATTCTGCTTATTGTAGAGGGCTGTGTGTTTGCTTTCACACATTTGCGTAACCTGCAGAAAAAACCTAAAATTTTCAGCAAATCAACTGACCGCAACACAAGGGGCAAATGTGTACTGAATGCCACTCGCCCTCACTTCCAACGCCGTAGCCTCTCCGATCCTACGAGTCAGCTCCCCATCTCTAAACATTCAAATTCAAATTCGATCGAAATCTAATTCAATAATAAATAATAATAAACATTAGAATCTGGGGAAATGGATTGGACCTTGTAGCTCCGAGGGCGACGTTATGGGGAAAATGGTGGCGCCGTAGAGGTTGTTGTGGCCGTGGACGGCGTCGGATCCGTAGATGATGGGAATGCCGAGGCGGGAGGAGAGGGCCCACCGCTGCATCTCGTCGACCATGTCGGCCCAGTCCTCAGCCGAGGCCTGGTGCTTCGGGGCGCTGCCGCCGGCGCTGAGGACGCTGCCGATGGGGAGGGCGGCGGGGATGGGGAGGGCGGCGGGGATCTGGGCCATTTGGGCGGCCTTCTCCTTGAGGGACATGCGAGAGAGCAGATCTTTGACTCTCGCCTCTACGGGCTCGTTTGGGTCTCTGTACAGCTCTTTGTTGGCCATGGTGAAACCAACCACACCCCCCCCCCCCCCCCCCCTCCGGCGGGGGGTCTCTCGGCTCTGAAGAAAGACGATAGTAGAGTTGTGGAGGTTTCGAGGGAAAGAGGTAGATTCACTAATATAGTCACTGTCGCTAGAAAACTGATCAATCAGGAGGGATAAAAAGATAAAGTTCGAGAAAAGCGGGGAGAGAAAAAAAAAAGGCCGAGCTCTTCTTCTTGTTGATGAAGATGAGCATATAGATGAATAAGATTTTTATATTTGATTAATTTTAATAATGCACAAAAAAAGAAATTCCTAGTGAATTGGAATGAGAGAGAGAGCGGAACTCCAATTTAGAGGGGGAAAAAATGCTACACGACAAACATTTGGTTATTTATTTATTTATTTCTTACAATTTTTCGTGTTCTCTCTTTTTTCTTTTCTTCTTTTATTATCTAAGTTTAAAACCCAAATAAAAGCACCGTTTCTCTATTTTTCTTTTCTTTTAATCTAAAGTGAGGGATATTCACCCCATAGGCCCATACCACCAGACTAATAAGAAATTAAGAACCAAAGAACTCAGTGGTAATTGGTAAAAGCAGAGATTGAATTATGAAAAATTTTCAATTTTATGAGCTATTGTGGTCCTTTTCTCAATAAAAACAAAAAATGGAATCAAACATATAAGAATTGAATTTATTACTATTCTTAATTTTTCTGGTGGAGAACAAAAGGCCATAAACACTGCTTGTTTCGGAACAATAGAGATTCCTTCAGAATCCGCAAGGCACCGAGCATTTGATTACTAAGTAATCAAGAAAAATATTGGAACCATACATTGGAGAAGTACTTTTTATCAATGTTGAACATAGCTTATATGAAACTGACTCAACAATGAATGAATTTAAACGAATAACAGAGACAGGAGAAAAGGGGATTGCAAAAGGATCCTCAGACAGTGGAAATGCGTTCATAATCAGCTAATCACTAGCGTGACCTCGGTCCTAAAACCGCCAATTACAATGTGCAGAATTGAGCAGAGAAATGGAAGTGAGAAAGTAGTAATAACTCCCTTTGAAACTTGAGAATTGAGAATTAATTAGTAAATTTTCTGATGTTTGAATGTTGCTGAGAAGTGTGGTTTGAAAAATGTAATGTCTTTTCCCGTGTTTGGATGGAAATGTGAAAGTAATAGTGAAAAAGTTGACCACAAAGTTGACCGCAAAATAATATTAAAATAAAAATTAATCAAAAAATAAAAATTAGATTGTAATTAGAATGCAAGTGAGATTTACGCGATCACAAAATTAACTGTTTTGAGTTATAACTCATTACAAATGAGATTTACATGACCACAAAATTAACTGTAACGCCCTAAAAGTGAGAAAATGATTGTATAAAACGTAAAAGAGAAAAAGAAAATAAATTTTCTCATTTTTCCTTTTTCGGTGTTTTGATAGATAAGAAATAGAGCAATTATACTTCCATGTTTCCTTACTTCCGCCCACTTCCTTGCAACCAAACACGCCATACTCAGGGTAAAAAAAAGGAATCTACAGGATTACCAGTGACAAAAGCTGGCAGAAGATATTTTCAACTTTAAGCAGCAAGGAAAAAGATTTAAGCAGTGAAGTACTGAAGCGACAAAGATTTAATCCCACAAGCAAGAATGATACTAACAGATGTTACAATAAAAAGTTGTTCCGAAATGATACAAAGAAAATATGAGGGATTATCAAAAACAGTAGCTATTTTTTTTTCCATCAAAAGCTACTGTGGAGACAAAAGGGCCAGAAAGCAAACCTGATGCAGATGACCAAAGATTACATGGCAAAATCCAGCAACTCCTGTAGTTGCATGTCACAGCAAGGCATCAAGTGAAACCATCTTTCCACTCACTGATAGGCTTTTAAATTTCTGAAAGCGGAATACAGTTTTATTCCATAACAACAGCTCAGCAAATTGTTAAAATGATGAAAGCAAGATAATCTACACAAGGTCATAGAAATTAAAACAGAAAAGGAGCAAGGAGGAAGGCAAAATAAAGAAAATGGCAGCAGAGCATATACAGTCATGCTGGATTAAGAGGAATCACGGTATCTGGGCAATCTGTCCTCCGTCCTGCAAGGGAATAGTAAGTATGCCAGTATCTGTGCTGGATGCTCTATGCCAACTTCTACTTGGCCGCCATCATTTTCATTCTCGGGGTAGGTATTCTCTCGTCTTGGAGGAATGAACTCTATGTTCCAGAAGGGTCGGACCATCGCCAGAAGATCATTGCCATCTACAGAGGCATTATAACCCTGAACCCATAGGTATCTCAAAGAAGCCAACTGCAGCACAGCAAGAGCCAAAGCACGCTCGCTGAAGCAGCAGCCTCTTAACTCCAACTTCTGCAGTTTTGGGCAACCTCTTGAGAACTGAAGTAGCCCAAAATCATGTTGGAATTGAAGAATATGAAGGCGAATCTTCGAGTTGAATTATGGCGAGATCCGTTGATCGAATCAACTGGATGATGGTTGGAGTGTGTTCTCCTTCCATTGGGGATGAACATGGTATATTCACATGTTCAATTCCGACTTCGAATGAATGAGATATTCAAGTTCAAAGATTGCCTAATTCAAAGCCAAAACGGGACTAAAGGTAGCTAAAAGCATTTAGTCCCACATTGGCCATGGGATGGAAGTTTGTGGTGTATAAATAGAGAAAATTGAGAATAAAGGGCGTGCACTTTGGGTACTTGGAGTTTTCGCGCGCGATTGGAAGGGATCTATGTCCGCCCGCACGTGTGTGCGTGCGCGCGCGCGCTGTCGCTGGCGGCGGCGGCCGGGCTCTGGGTCTGGGTTCGGGTTCGGGTTCCCTACCTGGCCTGGTTCGCCAATAGACCGCTGCTGGGTCGAAAGGGTGTGACCATTGGTTTGAGTTCGAACCTGTTGGGCACTCCTGGAAGGCTATATAAAGGGCTCCAATTCTCAATTGAAAGACACACAGAAACACCAAACCAGAAAGATCTCTCTCTCTAAAGTTCTGAAGTGAATTTCTGAACTGGGCTTCCAGTGGAAGCGACTTCCAGCGTGAAGTGGGAATCCAAAGTGACTTCCAAAAAGGAGATTCTGCAAAATTCCTCTGAAAGAGGAATCAGAAAATTCAACAGATTCTTTTATAAGAATTGTTGTCTGAATCTGGTACTTCTGAAGTTTGAAATTTGTCCTTGTACCGCTGCTTCAAAGATCCTGTGAAGGTACTGGTTGACTACGGTTGGACCGTACGGTGATTTGGTAGTGCTATCCAAATACCGTAAAAGAGTGACCAGCGTCCATTATCCCGTTAGCACCGGTGCGGGGGACGTAATTGTCTTAAGGAGATTCGCTTTAAGCGTACCTCACTCTAAATACTGTATAAGTGGATTAAGTCCTTTATACAGGGGATATACTTTATAGTATATCGAGACTGACTTAGATTTAGTCTAATTGGTGCTTTAATCAAGGAAGGAAATTGAAAGGTCATTTCTTACTTCTGTTCTGCTTGAACTTGCAGAAGATGTCTGAGACTAATCAAGATAGCTCTAGCAAGGCACCAAATATGCAGTTACAAGCATTGATGCCAACTCCACTTCCTAACCCGAAGCCGGAGAAGTCAGGAAAATTTGATGGCATAGAATTTAAGAGGTGGCAACAGAAGATGCTCTTCTACTTGACCACTCTTCATCTGGCCAGATTCCTGCAAGAAGATCTACCAGAGCCTGCAACTGATGCATGGACTCAATGTGACTTCCTTTGTCGAAATTATATTTTAAATGGACTGGATGACTCTCTTTACAATGTCTACAGTCCTATCACAACGGCAAAGAAGTTATGGGCCAGTCTTGATAAGAAGTACAAGACTGAGGATGCTGGTACCAAGAAGTTCGTCGTTGGACGATTTCTGGAGTACAAAATGGTGGACAACAAGACTGTAATCAGTCAGGTGCAAGAGTTCCAACTTATCTTGCACGAGATAGAAGCCGAAGGTATGATCCTACCTGAAACTTTTCAGGTGGCTACTATAGTGGAGAAACTCCCACCTGCGTGGAGAGATTTCAAGAACTACCTGAAGCATAAGCGAAAGGAGTTGAAGTTGGAAGATCTCATTGTGAGGCTTCGAATCGAGGAGGACAACAGAAAGTCCGAGAAAAGGAGCAGTAAGAACTCCTACGAAGCAAAAGCAAATGTGATCGAGGACTCAAAGGGGAAAGCGTCTACTTCCAAAAGCTTAAAGCGGAAGAAGACTTCCCAGGGGTACAAAGGCAAGGTCCAAGAAGGCAAGAACATGCGCTTCAAGAGAACTTGCTACATCTGCAACAAAGAGGGGCATAAAGCGAATGAATGTCGCAGCCGTCTCAAACAAAACAAGAATCTTGTTGATGGTCTTTTTAAAGACAATGTTGCAGTGGTAGACAAAAAGTCTGTGTATTTGTACCCGAAACTTATAAATAAAGGAAATTCTTCTGTTTATTTGCTTGAGTCTCCTATTTTATGGCATGCTAGATTAGGGCATGTAAATTACAAGTCTTTGAAGAACTTGTCTAATCTGGGATATATTCCTAAACTCAATTTGGAAGAAATTCGCAAGTGTGAGGTTTGTGTTGAGGCCAAGTTGGCAAAAATTCATTTCTCTCAATAGATCGAAATACAGAACCTTTAGGGTTAATTCATAGCGATCTGTGTGACTTGAAGTTTATGCCAACTAGAGGCGGTAAAAAGTATTTCATTACTTTTATTGATGACTGTACAAGATACTATTATGTGTATCTTTTAAACAGTAAGGATGAGGCAATAAATATGTTTATAACATATAAGGCCGAAGTTGAGAATCAACTCAACAAGAAAATCAAGATTCTAAAATCCGATAGAGGCGGAGAATATGAATCAAATGATTTTAGTGAGTTATGTGCTAGTTTTGGTATAATACATCAAACTACAGCACCATACACTCCTCAGCAGAATGGAATTGCTGAACGGTAGAACAGAACTTTGAAGGAGATGGTTAATTCCATGCTCGTAAGTTCTGGAGCTCCGCAGAACTTGTGGGGGGAAGCTCTATTAACTGCAAATCATATTCTAAATAGAGTACCCCACAAGAAACTTGGTCTTATACCATTCGAGTTATGGCATGGAAGGACACCTTCCTACCATTACCTCAAAATGAGGGGGTGCCTAACAAAGGTGCTAGCACCATTACCTAAAAAGACTAAGTTGGGAGCAAAATCTATGGACTGCATATTCATAGGCTATGCCTTGAATAGTAGTGCCTACAGATTTCTGGTTTATAAATCAGAAATACCAGATATTCATGTAAACATGATTATCGAATCTCGAGATGCTGTGTTCTTTGAAGACATCTTTCCGTACAAACGGGAAGCAGATAAGACTTCTGGGAAAAGAACACACGAGATAGCGTTCAGGGACAAAAGCCCCGAGGAACCAATTGTTAATGCAGAAACTGAACCAAGAAGAAGTCAGAGATATAGAATCTCAAATCTTTTGGTCCAGATTTCATAGCATACGCTATTGAGAGCGAACCTCAAACATTTAAAGAGGCTATGTCAACCCCAGAAGCACAAATGTGGAAAGAAGTTATAAATAGCGAAATAGAATCCATACTAAGTAATCATACTTGGGAATTGGTAAACTTGCCTCCTGGCAGTAAACCAATTGGGTGTAAGTGGATTTTCAAAAGAAAATTAAAACCCGATGGATCTATCGATAAGTACAAGGTTAGATTAGTAGCCAAGGGTTATCAACAAATAGAAGGACTTGACTACTTCGATACTTATTCACCAGTAACAAGAATAACGTCCATTCGGATGTTAATTGCAATTGCAGTATTGCACAACTTAGATATCCATCAAATGGATGTCAAGACTGCATTCTTAAATGGTGAATTAAATGAAGAGATATATATGGAGCAACCAGAAGGATTTATAGTCAAGGACCAAGAACACAAGGTGTGTAAATTGGTAAAATCCTTATATGGTTTAAAGCAGGCTCCAAAACAATGGCATGAGAAATTTGATAGTGTCATGATCAAAAATGGATTCACTATCAATGAATGCGATAAGTGTGTTTACACGAAAACAGTTGGAAACGCATGTATCATTATTTGTCTTTATGTAGACGACATGTTGATACTTGGGACTAATATTGAAATTATTAAGTCCACTAAAAGAATGTTATCCAACAGTTTTGACATGAAGGATCTGGGGGTTGCTGATGTAATTTTAGGAATTAAAATTACTAGAACACCAGATGGAATCAGTCTATCTCAATCTCACTATGTGGATAAGATGATAGAAAGATTCAAGGATCATAGGATAAAGGAAAATACAAATCCTTTTCTCCCACACATCCACCTTCATAAGAATACAGGAACTGGAATACGCCAGTTGGAGTATTCTCAGATTATCGGAAGTCTAATGTATTTGATGAATTGCACTAGACCCGATATTACTTACGCTGTAAGCAAGTTAAGTAGATACACTAGTAATCCTAGTGATCTACATTGGACCGCTCTACTACGAGTATTGGGTTACTATCACATACCAAGGAATATGCCTTGAGATATAGACAGTATCCACCTGTTCTGGAAGGATACAGTGATGCTAATTGGATTGCAGATTCTGATGAATTAAAATCAACTAGCGGATACGTATTTACTCTAGCAGGAGCAGCGGTATCTTGGAAATCTTCTAAGCAAACATGTATTGCCCGTTCCACTATGGAATCGGAATTCATAGCCTTAGATAAGGCCGGAGAAGAAGCAGAATGGCTTCGACAATTCTTAGAAGATATACCATTATGGCAAAAGCCAGTGCCCGCTATATGTATACACTGCGATAATCAAGCAGCTATATCTAGGGGCACAAAATGTTATATACAACGGTAAGTCTAGACATATTCGTCGTAGACATAATACCGTGAAGCAGTTGCTCTCAAATGGAATTATCTCTATTGACTTTGTATCGTCAAAGGATAATTTAGCGGATCCGCTTACTAAAGGTTTAAGTGGAGAGCGTATAAACTGCGCATCGAGGGGAATGGGTCTAATAGCCTAACCTTACCGAGTCAGCTTAATGGAAACCTCACTTAGCGACTGGAGATCCCACAGACTAAGTTCAAGAGGAAAAACTAGTTATGATTGACTCAGCAAGTAAGCACTTGGGAGTTTGACTCCAATCCATTCCTAAGGTGCACATAAGTGCTTTTCTACGAGTGGTTTAAGGATAAGCTTAACGCTTTTAATGATGCATATATCTTGTTACTAAACAAGTGGAGTAGAGTAGACTACTCTTAATAGGTCCATCACCTATGTGAGTATAGAGTTGGGTCGGCTCTTTGGGAATTTCTATGGAGGCTGTTATTCCCTAAAGATACTCTCTGAAACCAAGAATGTCCAGGGCCAAAACGGACACAACCGAGAACCAAAGTTGATTTGGAAAGTTACTGTGTGAAGCTTGTTGACTTGGCTTACACTAACGGCTAACAGGACCTAGTTCACTGATTAGCCAGTAAGTCCGATAAAGTTTTCGCTATGGAAGGCTCAAGACCTAGTTCACCTATCCTTATGCAGTTTCTTTTTTCAAGTACCTTTCACAATAGAGTCAGTCTCTTTGTGTGTCATTCCTTGAATCTCCATTCATTGTGGGGGATTGTTGGAATTGAAGAATATGAAGGCGAATCTTCGAGTTGAATTATGGCGAGATCCGTTGATCGAATCAACTGGATGATGGTTGGAGTGTGTTCTCCTTCCATGGGGATGAACGTGGTATATTCACATGTTCAATTCCGACTTCGAATGAATGAGATATTCAAGTCCAAAGATTGCCTAATTCAAAGCCAAAACGGGACTAAAGGTAGCTAAAAGCATTTAGTCCCACATTGGGCATGGGATGGAAGTTTGTGGTGTATAAATAGAGAAAATTGAGAACAAAGGGCGTGCCCTTTGGGTACTTGGAGTTTTCGCGCGCGATTGGAAGGGATCTATGCCCGCCCGCACGTGTGTGCGCGCGCGCGCCGCCGCTGACGGCGGCGGCCGGCTGGCCGGCCGGCGCCGGCGCCGGCGCTGGGCCGGGCTCGGGCTCGGGTTCGGGTCTGAGTCTGGGTCTGGGTCTGGGTTCGGGTTCCCTACCTGGCCTGGTTCTTTTTGAATCGGGTCTCGCGGGTATGGATTGCAAGCATACCCGAACCGGACCCGCTCCGGATCCAATCCGCCCGCAATAGACCGCTCCGTGTCAGTTGGACTGCCAACAGTTGCGACTGTTGGGCTGCCAACAGACACGACTGTTGGGTCGAAAGGGTGCGACCTTTGGTTTGAGTTCGAACCTGTTGGGCACTCCTGGAAGGCTATATAAAGGGCTCCAATTCTCAATTGAAAGACACACAGAAACACCAAACCAGAAAGATCTCTCTCTCTCTCTAAAGTTCTGAAGTGAATTTCTGAACTGGGCTTCCAGTGGAAGCGACTTCCAGCGTGAAGTGGGAATCCAAAGCGACTTCCAAAAGGAGATTCTGCAAAATTGTTCTGAAAGAGGAATCAGAAAATTCAACAGATTCTTTTATAAGAATTGTTGTCTGAATCTGGTACTTCTGAAGAAATAATATTCTTCAACCTTCCTTCGTCCTCAACAGTGGGTGCTCCTCCAGAGAGTAAAAGCAAATATTCATTTGAAATTTGTCCTTGTACCGCTGCTTCAAAGATCCTGTGAAGGTACTGGTTGACTACGGTTCGACCGTACGGTGATTTGGTAGTGCTATCCAAATACCGTGAAAGAGTGTTGTATCTTGGGAGACCAGCGTCCATTATCCCGTTAGCACCGGTGCGGGAGACGTAATTGTCTTAAGGAGATTCGTTTTAAGCGTACCTCACTCTAAATACTGTATAAGTGGATTAAGTCCTTTATACAGGGGATATACTTTATAGTATATCGAAACTGAGTTAGATTCAGTCTAATTGGTGCTTTAACCAAGGAAGGAAATTGAAAGGTGTTTCTTAAATTAAGGAACGTTCTATTGAACGGAAAACCTCCCACATGATATTTGCCGACCTGGCCAATTAGATTGTTGATATCTCAATGATCTTGATTAGTTGTCAGATTGATTCTTGTTAAACAGAATACCCAACAAATCAGATTCCCCTACATGACCTAACAGCATCCACCGAACATTGCTACTGTACTCGCCGATATAACCAAGACCAATATCTGACAGGCCCCCCCCCCCCCCCCCCCCAGGCCTCAGATAAAGAGCAAACCTTCTCAGCTTGGTGCAACCACGTAAAAGAGCATGAACCCCATTGTCAAGGGGCAGTTCTGTTATTCTGTCTTCTCTATCAAGCAAAACAAGCCTAAAATCGCACAAGTTTTTGCTGTGGGTGCCAATAGACTCCAAAGCAGAAATATATTAATTTTATATTAGATATTACTAGTAATAGAAAAGATTCTAATAATAAAAATTATAAAAATAATTAATAAAAATTTAATCTAACAATTAAAAAAAATTCTCATAGTTTAAAAAGATTAATCTAATAATAAGAACATATTAATTCAATTATAATTAATTGTCTACAGTACAGATTTACATTACCACAAAATTAATTGTTGTGCTGCAAGTGGATTAGGAGTGAGATTTGCATGATCACAAAATTATCTGTTTAGATTGCAAGTGGGCTGCAAAGTGTATTTTATGACTTACGATTTCAAACAAACACTATGAATAGTTTTACTGCAATTGCATTTTACTACTTGCGGGCCAATTATGAAAAACAAACACGCCTTATGCGATAGAGTTTACAGTTGCCCAAAAGCTATATGCCTTGGAGGAGAATGAGTAGCGCAGATGAGTCCCTTTGCTATATAATTGTGGGTCTTTAGCCATTGCAACCTCAAAGGCGAAAAAATTTTGACAACTGTGTTCACGTGGATCACCCTGGTAGAATTTGATTACCACTCGAGTTGGGGATAACATAAATCCATAACTTTATCTCAATACTACATATAAAACAACTAATCAATCTTTACACAAAACAACAATCAATCTTTACTTAGAACTTGTTTGGTTATCGTAAGTCGTAAGTCGCAGACTCTTTTATATTTATAAGGGAGTTACATACAAATAAGTTTTACAGTGTTTAGTTGGTAATGTAAAATTATAAGTGAGAAAATGTATTGTGTTTTTCGCTGTTTGTTGTCGTAAGTGAAAAAGTTAACCACAAAATTTACTGTTTGGTGGTTTAAAAAAATAAATAATTTGAAATAAATTTAAAAAAATAAAATTAAAGTAAGAATAATAAATATAATTAAAAATTTAAAAATTAAGAAATTAAATTAAATAATTTAAAATATTTAAAATATTAAATAAAGTAATATCAAAAAATAAAAAACTTAAAAAAAATTATATAATTAAAAAACTAAATAATTTAGAAATAAATAATTATAATTGAAATAAATTTATTAAATAATAAAAATTAAAAAAATTTGAAATTAGTGAATATTAAAAATTAAATATATTGAATATTAAATAATTAAATTTTTTATCTAATAATCAAAACTTATTAAATTTTTATTAAATATTACTAATCTATAAATAAAAAAAGAACTAAAATTGAGTAGAATACATTATATTAATTTAGTAATAAAAAAGATTCTAATATTTAAAATTATTGAATTATTAATAAAAACTTTAATCTAATAATTATATGTAATCTAATAATTAAAAAATTTCTCATAATCTAAAAAGATTAATCTAATAATAAAAATATTAATTTAATTATAATTAACTGTCAACAATACAAATTTGCATGATCATAAAATTACCTGTTTGTGCTGCAAGTGGACTATAAGTGAGATTTACATGCTCACAAAATTTACTGTTTGTGTTGCAAGTGAATCATAATTGGGATGCAAGTGTATTTTATGACATACTGTTCAAACAAATGCTGTAAGTCGTAAATCGCAAGCGATCTTTTAAGGTGAAACAGATACACCCTAGTGAAATATTGTAGTTTTCAATATTTTCCAAGTGAAGAGATTTTCAAATAAAATTTGTAAGAATGTATATTTAACAAATAGATCGAGTTCTTTTTCTCTCCCGTGGGATTAGGATAATAGGATTTAAGTTTTTTTTGTGTGTGTGGTAGTACAGGATGTATGGTTTTTTGGGACATAAAAAACAAAGAGATTTGAAAGAATATTCACTTCATATGGACGTGTTTGACAAGAGGCGGGTGGAAGAGAGGGAAAGAAAAAAGGGGCACCAATGATACTTCAACACTTGGCACATGCAAAAAGATGGGATATTTGCTTGCTCCTCCAACCTAATATTTGATCCGAAGACTTGGAGAAGCACGAGGATCAAGGCCGTTTTGATTTTGTTTTTGTTGTTTTTTTTCATACCTCTTTTTCCTCTCTTCCATTCTCCTAACTAGGCGTGTGAAGTGGGTCGGGCTGTGTCGGCAACCCGCACGGGCCTAACTACACTAGCCTACTTACCAACTATCTCACGCAACATTTGTGCCGCATATTAGAGAGAGAAATGTATTTATTATTTACGAAAATATTTTTATTTTTTTTAAAAATATACGGCACGGCACGGAACGGCACGGCCCGGCCTGGCCCACTTGACACCCCTACCCCAAACAGCCTTGATTGAAGAAGGGGAACCTGCTCATTTCTTCATCCCTCCCCTCTTCCCCCGTTCCTCTCTCTTCCGTTGCCAAACCGGCAGAACAGAGGAGAGCAGGTCCAAGTGGGCAAGGCTATCGAATACCAATCGTCCATCGAAAAAAAGGCAGTGACTCCGGCCCAAAAGATCTCTTCCTAAAAATATCTTGATCCAGCTGGGCCCACTCATATATGGTCCATAGCCTTTTCTCTGATAATTGTCCCTTCGAAAAGAAAGCTGATACATCACGCCCGCTCATTCTCTCATGATTCAAAACCCGTGACGTAATCTCGACCCTCTGATGCCAAATGCGTAGACGTGATGAAAGTATGGGGGACTGGCATAAAAATAGGTTCTCATCTCAACAACCCTACAAATATACCCCTCTGAGCTCGGATTTTTATCTGCAACAAATCACCTGCTCCTTCTCGAACAAAGCGAAGTTCAAGGTGAGCATTTTTTTTTAATTCTTTGAAAGTTATGATCTTTAACTGGAAGAACATTTTTTTTCCTTCTCATTATTATCATCATCATCGTATGGGAGTATTTTCTTTTATTTATTCCTAAACATGTTTTTTTTTGTATGTAAATTCCTTTGAGAGACTCAAAATTAGTGAAATTTTAGAGTGAATGATGAAGTGTGAGAAATTTTGTTGAAATTGCTTAAATTATAACTCATTATTTCCAGAGTTTTTCTCTGTTAAATTATAAATTAAGGTACACAAATTTGTGGAATGAAGTAGGCTAGTTCCGGTTTGTTAGTGTACTCAATTTCAGCTTCAATCATTTTCCAGTAATTGGGAGGGGGAGAAACAAGGGAGAGAAAATACTGATCCTTGTAATTCACTGTCACTACTAAAAAATATAGATCTTCAGTCAGTCGTAATAGAATATCTGATTGTGCATCTTTGAACTACATCACCTTGATTCGGCTAACGCATATTATGCACACTTGTATGAGAAAGAAATTTCCAATTTGGTTTCTTTTTATTTCTTATAGTATAGGGGTGAAGTCTCAGCTACCAGCCAAAAACATTCTAAGTAATTAAAAAGAAAAATGACATAACCGTTTGACACTTATATTTTTATTTAATTGTTGAGTAGCTAAATGCTAATCCTCTATGCAAGTTCTGAGGCTAGTTATGCTGCTTTGTTGATTCATGACTGATAGAATAAAATTATGTTCTTAGCCCACCGAGTAGGTCAACTGCTGGAATACACATTTTTCTGGGTATTATTTCTACAACAACAACAATAACAACAAAAACAACAACAACAACAATAGCAATAGCAACAACCACAATAATAATCAAGCATTCTATTCTAAAATTTTCGAGCTGACTACATGAATCCCCTTTCTCCATTCAGCTCTATTAAATTATTTTAACAGCCTAATCCAAGTCCTCCTCTTTCCTTTCTAGCTATCATTCCTGATGGAAGCACTTAATGATGACACACTTAAAATGGTCTCTATTTACACGTCCTAGCCATCTTAAACGTTTCTAGCACATTTTGACCTCAGCTGAAATTAAATTTAGCTTCTGACCAAAGCATTTATTTCTTAGTATTCATCTTTTAATGTTTTGCAGCTCATACATATGAACATAAACATTTAGGCTTCCACTCATTGTTTTGACGCGTTTTTACTTGATCACCCAACAATCTGACCAGTCATATATCCGTCTTATTTTCTTGTAGTTTGTATATATTCTATGATGCACATATTTGATTCTAGGAACTATATACTCCCTAGATCCATGTTAATGAAAAATTGATCCTTAAGTGGTGCCATAACCATTTATTTGCCTTCGCGGAAATTTCATTTTGTATATTTTGTTTTTGTCCTTCTAATAATAAATATGATAGATTATAACGCTTCTCAACGTTTCTACTTTCAAAATTATACCTTCACTTTTCTCATCCACTCAAACAATATAATCTTCAAGCATTATGCACCATGATACTTCATCTTGAGCATGCCTAGTAAGTTCGTCCATACCAAATGCAAGAGATAAGGGTCTAATATAGATCAGCCTATGGTGATGGATAAAAAACTCTATCTACCTCCAATTATTCTTATGCCAGTTACTACTTCATCATATGCATCCTTAATGATATCATTGTAATCATACATATCTGTAAACATATCAGTACAACTAGTATACACTTGTATGACTTTTAGGATTGAGCACATTATCTCTCTGATACGCCCCGCTTCCCAAAATACGTGAAAATAGAGTCGCAACGAGAGTCGGCGACGTATATATGCGAGGAAAATATCCCACGCATATACGTTAAGCCTAAGTAACCTGAACAAGCTATAAAAAGTCCATCAATATCACTGCAATGCTACATATGAATGCCCACACATGATATCACAGGAATACAGAAAATGAATAACGACTGATAGTAATGTATAGAGAATTAGGAAAACTATAGAATTAACAGGTATGAAAAGGAAGATAATAATATCAGAATAGGTAGAAAGAAACTCCAGCTCCTTGCAACATGTCCAGTCTCATCGAACACCTGATCAATAACATGAAACATCCAATATCTAAACGTACGAATTCGTGGTCGTCAGAAGCGACCTAATGAGTGTATAAAAAAATGGAAGTGCTCGTGCATATAAACAGTGTATACAAAATAACAATAAGTCTAAAGTTAGAAATAAAAGATAGCTGAATAACAATAACATGAAATAGGCTGCAGAGAAAAGACAAGTAATGCTTGTTTACAACTGATGTCAAGATGTATAACTTAGCATATGTCACTAGTCTGGTATACAATCCGGTCATGTGTACAATCATATGTCTATCATAACTTATATGAGTTCAGTCAGGTAAGTACAGTCAATTATAGTACATAATAACAGTTTATCAATATTAATTACGTCAGCGAACACCAATTGTCATTAATAATAGACGTATCCCATACTACGCCTACTACACGTATCAATCAGGGTCCTAAATTATTGAAATTAATCGGTTGGAGACGTTGTCCACGTGTTAGGTAGATTCCGTACATACCCAGAACTACGGCCCAATCACCTGGCGCTGAACCAGGTCCTACCGCTAGGTAGTCAATAACAATAATAATACTCATAGTATCACTGTGGAACAATACTCACAGTAACACTGTGGAACAATAAATAGATAGGATGTCAGTCATCCTCCGAAATCCTGCAGTGGAACCGTATCTCGGCTGCGTAACCTGTATCTTAGGTCTACCTAAAATACAAACGCTGTCTCCTCCATCAATTTTTTCAATTACAGTATAAGTTATCTTTTTATATTATTATTTAGATCAATAAATATTCATGTTATTTCGATTACTGGGACAATACGATGACAGTAACAATACCAATGGTGGTAACAATAACAATATAAATAATATTACCGTGTAAACGGTAGAACAATAGAACAATTCATGTGTTACGGTCTTACAATATTTTTCCAGTAACTTTCAATAACATGAATATAATAACAAGTTCAGATACTGCTCAATAAATAATCTCATCTAGAACTGATCAATATCTCATTCATCTGCACTAGAATACAGTAGTAACTGATCCATCAACCAATAGTCCTAATACAATCATCATGAACATCAAGTATCAATCCATGTCAAAGTATCTGATATGGTAAACCATCACCTTAATAAATCAATAACCAGCTATCTCATTCCGTCAGTTTACTCTAATCCTTTGTATTATCAGTATATCCATTTTCTAGTCACAAGTGTATCAAAGTCTCGCATAAACAGTCAGCTATGTCTAGTCATATCCTCACCACCGAATAACAGTAAGATCATCGATCAAGATCATCACATGTTCTCACTTCTATTCAAAGTCAATCACAATATCCAACATAAAGAATATACATCTCAAGTCAACTCCAAATCTAAGTCTATACATAGTTTCAAGCATCAAGGTAGATTCAGTCTTCTAGTAAAATATCATCATATTATATCAGTCCTCAATATTTAAAAAGATTCCTATCTAAATAATCACTAAATAATTGTCTCATAATACTTTACATGAAATGTACCACTCATCCACAACATGAATTAGGCTAATCACTAGGTCCAGTCAAGTCACACTCAAAAATATACCACAAATACTCCTGAATCTGAAATTGTAAACAATCTATAATGAAATTATAGGACAAGAATATCTCAGTAACAGGTCGTTGAATTCACTATATATCCATGTGCTCTATTAATTCATATTAATCCAGTCTACACTTCTTCTTAACTTTAAATCAATCTCCACTCCAATAAGAGTTCAATAATAAATTCAAGCATCAACAGATCTAATAAATCAAATAATGTTACCAATCGATAAAGTAAGTCACCACATCTCAGTGCTAAGATACTAACTCTGCATATATATATATATATCAACAATATATAAATTTCATTCTACATCATCAGATCCAGTCTCACCCTAATATAGTCAACTGATCCAATTTATCAATGAAGCAATCTCATTAGTTATTCCTCAATTTTACAATTAAATTCTCATCTGGTTATTACTAATAAGGAGGATCGAGACTAATACTCATCTGCCTAGAATAATGGAACGAATTGACAATATTGTTGGTAACAAAGTAACGATATATCAATAAACTAATATCAGAGCATCACAATGTAATAATAATGACCGACATGAACAGAATAATGCAAAATAATTTATACACGCGCATGAAACATTAAGATAAAACGGGAAATTGAAATATACCAATAAACAAACACTCACTTGAAATAACGCGGTGTTGGAACCGAATCATCGTCTGGTCTCCACTGAATGAACCGGTACGAATCTCTGGATCATCTCATGGGTCGATTTTTGAATTGCCAGTGTATCGGGTCCATAACGAACATAAATCCAGAGCGGGTCTGGGTCTTCTGTTACCGGGTTCGAAGCGCACGAACAGGTCTGCATCACTGTAACATATAACCAAACACATATAACCACACGTACACATAAATGCACATGTACACACCCTACATATGTATACGAGTATACACATACATACACATAATCATGTATACACTCAGACATACACAATACTCACACTTATAATCATGCATACATTTATACATACATACACTCTTACATAAACATATACAACAAACATGCACACCTCCATGCACACGTAACACATATCGATAAATGTACCATCACATAATAATTTATGCACACCTAATTACAAATGGCACATACATAAATACATATATAATAACATAGAAACAGAGAGGAAGAGAGCGCACACTTACGGTGCATGAGGAGATACGGCTAGGAGAAGGCCGCGACAGAGCTCACTGGAGGAGGCGGAAGCCGCGAAGGGAGAAACTCACGGCTGATCATGGGGAGTTTGACGATAGAGGAGGCAGAGGCCGCGAGGATATCGGGGTGTCGCGAGCTGCAGTCAGGGTCTCGCTAGAGAAGAAAAAGGAGGTCATATGGTGGGTTGGGGCTGCCAGCAAAGGAAGGAGAAGAAGATTATGTTAGGGTTTTGGTTTAGAATTAGATATTTATATAGGAGATGTTAATTGGTTATGATTATATAGTTAGGATTAGAATAATTTAAGATTAGATAGTTAGGGTTAGGAGATAATGAGAGATTAGGTTAGTTAGAAATTTTATTTAATTAAGATAAATATAGAATTTATTAGTTAGGATATATGAAGATTGAGTTAGTTAAGATTTAGATTTGATGGATAGAATTAGATAGGATTAAATATAGGGAGAGAGAGATATAGGGCTAGTGATTAGGTAGTTAAGATATAAAATTACATAGTTAGGATTTAAGATTTAGTTGATAGAATAAAGATTAAAATAGATTAAAGATTAGTTAGGATTTTATTTTGAAATAGAATTAGTTGAGACTGTGATTTTGAAAATAGGATGTAGATTTGGGTAAGTTAGAATTAGATATGATTTTTGTTAGGATTTGAATTTGAGATAAGATTAAAATTAAATATTGGATAATAGGTTTTGGTTTGTGTTTTGACTCAAATAAAAGAAAAATAGAATGAATAGAAATGGGCTCATGACATGGGCCAAGGAAAAATAAAAGAAAGATAGGAAATAGATAAGGACTAATGGGTAAAAGTAAAGCATATGAAAATGAATATTTGGGTTTGGATTGGGCTTAAGATAAAGAGTAAGAAAATGAAAGGAAAAAAGAAGAGAAAATAGGGGGCAAGAAGTGAGCTTGTCTAAGAATAATACACAAAATAAATATCAATAATATTAATAATAAGAATAATAACAATAATACACAAAGATATTTAATAATAACAATAATAATAATTACCAATAGTAATAACCATAATAATAAAACATAACAACAATAATAATTAACAAAAAATACATACAATAAAAAATATTATTATTCATTATTAAATCTTGTATTTCAAAAATAGAGGTATTACACTCTCCTTGAAACTCTTTTATATACTTCTCAAAATCATTCAGGACCATTGAAAACCATTCAAAGACCTCTTTTCTTCTCCTTTTGGCACCTCTCATTACCCTCACATGAGTTGTATTATGATTGTAGTAAAAATTACCGTGTAGCTTAGGGCCAACGGGTCGTGTCCACGGGAGAGATGCGATGAAAGCTTTTCAGTGGTTTTATTTTGAAAACAAGTTTATATTCTCTGTTTTTTAGAAGAAAGGAAAAAGAAAAGAATATGGCTAGTTTGGAATTGGTTTAAAGAGAACTAAAAAAATTGAATTTAAGAAAAATATTTTGAAGAATTTGAAGAAAGCTAGAGTAGAGAGAAATTGAGTTTGTTTTCAGAAAGAGAGAAGATTCGGGCTCACTAATTTTTTACTCAACTCTATATTTTTCTCTTGAAAGTTAAGTGCCTCAACATTTTCATAGGTAACTAGTTCAATCTTGTAGTTCAAGAGAATTCAAGTAAAGCAGATAAGATTGATTTTGAGAAATTTAATTAAGTTTTTGAAATTATTCTTAGGTTGAATGTTAAACTATCAAGCCAAACAACTAAGTATGGAATAAAAACAAGTTTAAGAATTAACTTCGAAATGTAGTTCAAAAATCATTACCCATCCTCAAGTGCCTTCAAGAATACTCGCAAAAATACAAGGCTTAGACTTAAGCATCCAAATGATTCAATTGGGGGATTTATCATGAAAATCGATCAAGAGTACAAATAGAGAAGGGGGATTAGTGAGCCTAGAAAGGAAAGATTTAGCTACTCATAGAAAAGAAAAAAAACGATTATAAATTAAGCAAACATACCATCACAAACGAGATGGAGATGAAGAAAAGCCTTGAATTTTTATTGATGTCACTTTCAATCTTCGATTACAACTCTCTCTCTCTCTCTCACATATTGCTGGACTAAACTAGAATGAAAACTAGGAATGAAAATTACAAACACTTGCAACTAGCTAACAACAACCTTAGACTAGAATAAAGCAAAATTTAATTTTAATTTTTCGTCCCTTCTTCTCTGAAAAACGCAGTATTTATAGTCCAAAGAAGATACGGGGAGAGCGTACGAATATAGGGGAAACAAATGCTCCCCCACAGATCCTATCTGACTGCGAAAACGCGGCCGCGTTTCCGCGGCTTTGATCTGGTCGTGGAGCCAGATCAAGGGGGCCGTGGCCCCTTGATTTTCCGTTCGCTTTTATCTCCAGTTGGATTTTCAGTTTGTTCTCTGGATTTGGCGTTATCCTTATTGATTCTTCAGCTACCCAAATAGATCTATATAAATTCGAATTTAATCGATTTTTATTTGGTGTTATTTTCTCTAATTTGCTTTGATGTGCACTCATCTATTTAAATCTTATGTCCCAATACTTGATTTTGATTTAAACTCATTTAAATCTGAATTTGAGTGGGCTTTTGGGCTCATTTTCTCTCCTTCTTCATCAAACAAGGCTTGCACATAGTTAGACAATAATTAGAATTAAATAGCAGAATTTATTATTAAATAAATGTGAAAATGTGAAAATAAATAATGCAATATTAGTGACCGATCATATTACTAACATGAAAATCATATTTATACTAGTAAGTGTTATGCATAGAATAAATTTCAGCATGTTAACATAGATAACAAACACAGTCAAAATTTAAACCAAACATGTACTTCATAATTTTAGTAAAGCCTGTTATTATTAAAGCCTATTTGAAGTAGTACACAAGTTGTTGTTGCTTATAAGTATCTTTCTGATAATTCATTTACATGTTTCCCCCAGAATGATGGCGTCCATCCACCCAACATTCTCCTCTGTGGTGAGTAAGAGCAACCTTGCTGGCTCCAAATTGCCAAACTCTGTTTTCTTGCCTGGATTTGAAGGGAGACATGTCTCAAAAGTGTGGGACAAGGAAGTATGCTTCAGTGCTAAGAGTTCTAGGCCTAGAGCCACTCTAACCTTTGACCCTTCAACCAACTCTGCAAAAGCCATGCAGAGGAAACATACTGTTGATCCTTCAGCTCCTGATTTTCTTCCCCTTCCTGCTTTTGAAGAATGCTTTCCTAAGAGTACCAAGGAGTGCAGGTATGTCATTACTTTTTTTCTTGTTTCTTGGTTGATATGAGTGGAATTTAGGGAGTTACTCAGCTGACCAATAAAATTTAGCGTAACTTGATGTTTTGTCGGTGATTTGCAGGGAAGTTGTTCATGAGGAATCAGGCCATGTGCTTAAGGTTCCATTTCGTCGAGTCCATCTATCTGGGGACAATCAATACTTTGATATATATGACACTAGTGGCCCGCAAAATGTAAACCCACGTGTGGGTAAGTGAACTAAATCGTGAACTTAATTATTTACAGTAGTTTGAAATGTAATTATATTTTGTACAGGTTATACCTGTTTTTCTTTTCCTGATATTTCGGAGAACATTTTTTTCGTCCAATTCTTCTGAATGCTTTTCTAACGGAAGATTTTAATGGTATCATCTGTGGATCAAAATGCAAAATCTAGTAATTGTTTAGTCCGTTCGGTAGTTTCTCATGTATAGATCTCTTCATTTTCCAGTCTATTATTATGGTGTCACAGGTTGGCCTTAGTCTTACTGAACTTACAGAGAGAATATTTTGCCCTCAAGGGTAGACGATATTCTCGGGTTACTGATATAAAATTTCTGAACTCTAATTAATAGTGACGTATTTTTTTTAATAGTTGCAACATTTTTGTCTATGATGCTAGCATTAATTTGTTACTTTGGGTAAAAAAAAATTAATCTGATTATGTATAATATCTTTCCTATATTAGTTTCTAATTTTTTTGTCTTTGATGCTCGTAGCAGTGTTGGTTAGTTCAAAGGGAAAAAAAATGATCGTGGGATTTAAATTTTCTTTTCCAGTTTGCTGATCCTAAGGGTTTTCAATAGCTTGCTACTAAAATACAGAAGCTTGTCATATTAACCTTCATGTTATCTCCATTCTTAATTTTAATTGTGCAGGACTTCCTAAGATAAGGAAAGACTGGGTTGACAGACGCGAGAAGTTAGGTGGACCCAGATACACACAGATGTTCTATGCCAAGCAGGGAATTATAACAGAAGAGATGTTATTCTGTGCTGCTCGTGAGAAGCTTGAGCCAGAATTCGTGAGGTCAGAGGTTGCTCGTGGACGTGCTATTATCCCTTCCAACAAGAAGCACTTGGAATTAGAACCAATGCTTGTTGGGAGAAACTTCCTGGTCAAAGTGAATGCAAATATTGGAAACTCAGCTGTTGTGAGCTCCATCGAGGAAGAGGTGCATAAGCTTCAATGGGCAACAATGTGGGGTGCTGATACAATTATGGATCTTTCAACGGGCGCCATATCCATGAAACACGTGAATGGATCCTCCGCAACTCTGCTGTGCCAGTAGGGACTGTGCCGATTTACCAAGCATTGGAGAAAGTGAATGGCATTGCTGAAGATTTAACATGGGAGGTTTTCAGAGATACTCTTATCGAACAGGCTGAGCAGGGTGTGGATTATTTCACTATTCATGCTGGGGTACTGCTGCGCTACATCCCTCTTACTGCTAAAAGAATGACTGGGATAGTCTCGCGTGGTGGATCTATTCATGCAAAATGGTGCCTAGCTTATCACAAGGAAAATTTTGCCTATGAGCATTGGCATGACATCCTGGACATATGCAATCAGTACGATGTGGCACTGTCCATTGGTGATGGACTGAGACCTGGTTCAATTTATGATGCCAATGACACTGCTCAGTTTGCAGAACTTTTGACACAGGGGGAGCTGACACGCCAGGCTTGGGAAAAGGATGTGCAGGTATCTACATTGACTATTTGACCCTGATTCCTCAATTAGTCAGCACTAAAATCTATACCGTATCTGGTGATATAATGCTACATAAACTTATGTAAGCTGCTCATTAATGATCAACTTTTGTTAATGTACAACCAACGATACATGGACATTTATTTACATGACAACTGATCATTGCATTTAGCAGCGTAGCCTTCATCATTACACCTAGATTGCACTGTGCTGCTTTTTTCAGAGAAACTGTTTTATTTTAGTGACTCTCAACCATTAGGAATCTATGACTATCATGATCTGTTAATGTATTGGTATTGTTAAGTTAGTCCTGGATCTGTATTCCTTTGTTTCTCTGCAGGGTAGGTAGTACATTTGTATAATTATGGATGTAAACCTTTTCAATGAATCTTACAATTAAATAAAGCATTCTGGAATTGAATTTGTTCTCTCTTGACCTTGCCTTTCTCACTATAATTTTGTCATTATGTAGGTAATGAATGAAGGACCTGGACATATTCCTATGCATAAAATTCCAGAAAACATGGAAAAACAGTTGGAATGGTGCAATGAGGCACCTTTCTACACACTTGGCCCACTAACTACTGATATTGCTCCTGGATATGATCATATCACCTCTGCCATTGGTGCTGCTAACATTGGAGCCCTCGGTACTGCACTTCTTTGTTATGTGACACCTAAGGAACACCTTGGGTTGCCAAATCGGGATGATGTGAAGGCAGGTGTTATAGCTTATAAGATAGCTGCCCATGCAGCTGATTTAGCAAAGGGTCATCCCCATGCACAAGCTTGGGATGACGCCTTGAGCAAGGCCAGATTTGAGTTTCGATGGATGGATCAATTTGCTCTATCACTCGATCCTATGACTGCAATGGCTTTCCATGATGAGACTTTACCAGCTGATGGTGCAAAGGTAGCACATTTCTGTTCCATGTGTGGACCCAAGTTCTGTTCTATGAAAATAACAGAAGATGTGCGGAAGTACGCTGAGGAGCATGGATACGGAACAGCAGAAGAAGCTGTGCAGCATGGGATGGATGCGATGAGTGTTCAGTTTTTGGCTGCCAAGAAAACTGTCAGCGGGGAGCAACATGGAGAAGTTGGGGGAGAAATATATGTTCCTAAGGATTATGTTGTACGCTCATAAAGGTCAGTACTTTAGACTGATTTCTTTTTGGAATTTCTGGGTGATTGATAGTTGATGCCATAGTTTGATGAGATTGATCTCGTATAAAGACAGAATTAATTTAGATATTTAAGGTCAGATGTCAATACTGTGGATCATGTTACCAAATCTCTGACAAAGAAAAGAACAATAGCTGGTACTGGCATGCAATGTGCATGCTATTGGTTATACATTATCTAATATGCCTTAAATTCCCAAAGAATGAGAACACATTTTGTTGTTGTTGATCTGCATTGTTCTTATTTATATCTTGCCATTTTTGTTCAAAGTACAAGTTGATTTTAATAACCTAATGTGATTCCCAGCTATTCTTATTTTCATTACTGTCATGCGTCTCTTGATAGGTAATTTTTAATGGGTTAAGTGATGTGTATTTTTCTGGGAACAACTGCAAAAATTTCCTTTCAATTTATTTTTCTAGTAACGGTATTGGATCCCTACCACTTTGACTCAAGGGATGCAGTGAAAGATTCAAATTTAAAACATCTACATTTATCACCTAGGATATTTTATTTTTTCCATAGAGAATTATGGTATTTAAATGCCAGATGGAAGGCAGAGACCCAGTTCTTTGCTTCCATTTTTTAGCTGTAATTTGGCTATTGCGGAAAAAAATTGCTCAGATTCCCCTCATTTTGACCTGATTTTCCCATTATTTTCTCTCTGACTTTGTTTCTCTTACCAAACAATGGAATACACTTGATGCATTTTCTTCTCCTTTCTCTCACTTAACTAGCAACAAGACCTGACACTTCAAGTAACCAATTTGTTAGCTTAAGTTAGATCTTTTTGATGGTTGTCTGAACTAAACCTCTAGTTTCTTGTTGTAGATTTCTAGTTATATTACCTATATCCCAGTAGAAGAAATCTAAGAGACAACTATACCTATGCATATAGTTTCATTTCTCTAGCATTGGTGCATCACAGCCTTAAATGAGCAAAAGAAGAAATAGAAAATAACTATGAGAGTTATGTATGTGCAGTGCATAGCTTACTTGGTAATAGCTTACTTGGTAATCATATTAATTATCTTCAAATTCATGGCATTATATTCACGGAGATTGGTAATTTTATTCAAAAGCATATTCCAGTTGTAACTTGAAACCTGTGGTCTAATTATTTTTATTCATTTCAACACACTCTGATATTTACTTCAATGATATCTTGCAGGAACAACTTTGTCTCCAATCTTGTTAGAAAAGCTTATTTGAGCTAGAAGATTGGATGCTTGCATTCTGGGGCCAACAATGATGATAACTGTGCTCTTTATTTTCAGTAGGCAGGTTGATACTTGAAATTAGCTGAATAATTAGGCCCCTATTGCTTTCTTCTATTTGATGCTTTGTTCAGAATCTTGTAGCAAAACCAGTAATAAAATTCCACTTCTTGCTGTCTACCTTTTAATTTATTCGAGTCGGTTATTGATGACAAATTGCACCAGGGGTGCTTGTATCTGCTCAAGTCTTGGTCATTTGGCCAGGCAAGTGCAGATCTGGCTGAGAAAGTCCCTTTGAACCTGAACAGGTTAATGCCTGCGTAGGGAGCGTGCAATCACATTATTTTTGTTTGTTGTGCTTGTTCAGGGATGGATCCAAGGTTCCAGATAGTGGATTTTGAGCTTCTCTGCGCTGGTGTTGTAGTTGGCTGAAGCTGTAAGATGGTTGGCAGGTCACCTGAATGCTTTTATCTGATTTGCTTGCTTGTTGTTTATTTGTATATTTCTGCATTTTTTTTTTGTGCGTGCATGCATTCTTCTTCTTCTTCTTTTTTATTTGTGTGTGTGCGCGCGCGCGCGCGCGCGCGTTCGTTTTATTTTTTATTATTTTTTTCTGTTTATAATGAGGATTTCATACTAAGATAGGTGTAGCCTCTATAAAAGAGAAGATGAGAGAAAATCGCTTATGTTGGTTTGGTCATGTGTGACGTAGGCCTATAGATGCGCCAGTCCGGCGAGTAGAGCGTATCAATTTAGGGCAAGTTAAAAGAGCGCAGGGGAGATCGAAGAAAACGTGGATGGAGATAATACGACAAGATATAGAGGCTAAAGGTCTTAGTGAAAGCATATTACTCGATAGGAATGAGTGGAGAAAGCTGATTCATGTGCCCGATTCGGCATAATTCTCTTTTGGTTCATGTAGCCTACCCCAAATACTTGGGACAAATGGCTTAGTTGTTGTTGTTGTGTTGTATAATGGGGTTGGGGGTTGTTTTGGCGAAACAGGGTTGGGTTAGTTGGTGGTGATTGCGAAGTGATAAATCTTAGGCTTTAGGCAAGGTATGTAAGGCATGAGGCAAACGAGCCAGATGAGAGCCTGTAATTCAATGTACTAATAATAATCATCAAGAAATCTGTTTGACTCAACCTTGCAAATGCTTTCTTCCAGTCATGTTCATTTCTTGATGCTGGTGCATTTTATTACAAAAGAATGATATATTCGTTATCTATTCTCATAAGCTGCATTCTACTGTACCTGAAATACAAATTCCTGTAGTTGTTGAAAGCCTCAGTTAATTTTATCATTTACAGAATTAGGAACTCATAATCAAATTTAAGAATATCAATTCACGATAAATCCAGAAATCTAAGACAAATGTGGGACGTTATTGTTATGGATCATTTTGCAATTTTTCATAGTAGTAAAAACTCAGTTAAAAGCCAACACTTTTTTTAAAAATGAGTTGGCCTCCCTATTTTAGTTCCCTTCCTGTTAGTACTATTTATATTACATTTTCCCTATTAACTTGACTTATTTATTTTCATTCTAAATGAAACAAGAACATAAAATTTAGCTGGGAGGCGCACACCTGGTTTCTTTTTTTTTTTTTTCTGTGTGCGCGTGCATGGGGAGTGGGGTGGTGTTGGGGGAATGCCTTAACAGATTCTGACCATGTCAACGTGGTTCGAGCAGTGTCTCTCTGAAAAACTTGGCAATCTGTAAGTACTTGACAGATTGGGGAGTGCAAATTTTTATTGTCTATTTTCTCTAGGTAAGGCTAACAGCTACGTTCTCTTAAAAAGGTCTGTACTTTTCTCTAAGCATGCTCTGTGAGTTTGCCAGGGAATCCTCCCTATTTGGAAATTCCTGTATACCACTTTGGTTTTTGGGTGGGTGGGTGGGTGGGGGGCGGGGGGGGGGGGGGGATTATTTCCTTCGCGCTTGGGGGATTATTCCTTTGCAAAGCACGTGTTGCCTTTCAGGAACAGAGCTGAAGGGGGCGCAACTTGCTATCAGGAATACCGATAGAAGAGAGGGAGTGGTATTCTTGTAGAAACAAAACCAGCAGTGAATCACCCTGAATTCCTCGGCATGATGGGGTGCACTGGTTACTTTGTTTTTGTATATTTATTTTTAATTGGTTGTATGCTGCATTACTGTGTGGGGAATGTTCATGATTTAATTTATTCGGGTTGTCGTTAACCTTTCCATGTGAATGAACTTAGGTATTGCTATCTTGAATCTTTAGAGAACCTGTTCTACAACTGTTTTGGTGTTTGTTCCAAACTATTTTCCTGGAAAATGCCATTTCTCTGTTTGCGACACCGATGGGGGAGGTTAATGGCCTACTGTCGTTGATATGCTTCAAAACTAAGAGAGATGGTTGTCATCCTATGTGGATTGAGGTGGTTGTACAAGAATTTTTTTTTTTTTTTTTTGGTTTGCTTTGTTCTGAGCGAAGCGTTTGGTTGTTGGTTTGGCTCATTATGCCTCTTAGCTCATGTTCACTCTTTAACTCTATTATGAATGGTAATATATAGCTTGTTCCTCTAACTCATGATAGTGAAATATGATGAGATTTTCCACCGTTTACTCGAAAGAATTGATGTGATTTTGGTGTAGCTTAAGCCTGAATAATGGCAAACCATTGGATTCGATGTGGATGTACTCTTACGCAGCCGAGTCTGCCATTTCTTTCGAATTTTCCATCTTTGGTGGTAACAGCATGGACCTCATCATTTGCTGCTTGTTTGTATGAGAATTTGGAAGCTAAGTAATATGATTTTAAGTGCATCGTGTCACCCCCATCGTATTGTTTTCTTTTTGTGAATACAGGGCAAGGAGTTCCTCTAAATTAAGCACAATTATCAAAATTTTAAAGCAAAGAGAACAACCAAGAAAATCTAGATTCAGTGGTTTCATAATTTTGTACCTTGTTCTAATGATCAAAAGCCACGCAAATCAGCCGGGTGTTTTACTGGAAATTTATGTGACTATTGTGAAAAGTTATTATATATATAGATATAAAAGGAAAATTATGAAATCCATCCAACAAAATAAAAAGGTTAAAATTTCCCAATACTATTATAAACTATCACGGTATTCTCAAAGACCCCATAAACTATCAAATTCTCAAATGCCATCACAAACTATTATTTTCCCACTTTGGTAATTTGAACAATAGTTTTTTGTAGTATTTTGAGAATTTAATAGTTTAAGAGGATTTTTGTTGTGAATACCATGATAGTTTATGATAGTATTAAAAAATAAGCCAAAAAAAATTTATGAAAATCTGCTTAACGCATTCTACTCGAAAATCATTCAAGAACGGTGAACGTGCATAATTTCAAAAAGAAAGAAAACATAAAATTGCATAGTTTAGATCCAATATTACACACCTTTTAGCTTGGGTTGCTTTAATAGAACAGAAATGACTATAGCTGCCCCCAAAACCTTGAATTTCGAATTGCACTTGAAATTTATTGGTCAAAAACCATCTTATAAACCTAATTCTATCTACCATACGTTTTAATAAGAAAAAACAGCTAAACTTTTCCTAACCTCAATTTAAGTTTAACCTCAGATAAGTAATTATACGTTTTTAAGCGAAGAAGAAGAAGAAATTTTAAATATCTAGAATTGTAGGGCTTTAGCAATCTTGATGTTTAGATGAAACTCAAGCCCTCATCAATTAATCAGAGCTGATGGCATCGAAAGGGAGACATTGCTAACATCAGATGAAGCTCGTAGGAGCACGGAGATTTTCATAGAAGGTAGCTGAACATATCTCGAGCTCAAATCAGAGGATTCTGCATCACTCAGACTCATACAACAGAGCTGCTGATACATTGATTTTACAATGATGCTGATCCTCTTTCAACTGTCTTGAACTATCTCTTCAGAAAGTTTTTTTTTGTTTGATTAGATAATACAGTTACAAAAACTTTCGTGTGGTGGTAGCTCAGTGCAGTCTGATGCTTTCAATGGCTTCCAGGTTCCAGAATACAAGCACTCTTGAGAAAATATAATTCAAGACAAGAAAGGCAAAGGCGCCTGGTTGTGTAGTCTCGACTCTGGGGAAGGCCGCATGTTTCCACTGTGTTAAGAAGAGCTTTCATCGCCCTCAGCTTCTTCATCCCCTTTTGAAAAAAGTCAACTTCTAAATGTGAATTTTGTTTGAGCTTTGTTATTCTGGCACGCTGTATCTAATATGGCGAGACATGTCAACTTTCTTTTGATTTTGTTCATAAGAAATAAACATCTATACATATCTCAGAAGTGCCAATTTTATCAGCAAGCGCTGGTTGTGCACAGAATCAAAAGCTATTGAGGATTCAATAAATACATTAACGAGCAGTACTCTCAAAGTGTCTAGGCAAGAAAAATGGCCTGTATTTTTTCACACTGAGAAGTTTTTTGCAGTGTTGGATCGCAAAAACCAAAGCAAGAGCCACAGCCCAGTCATGAAACAATGCTCACAAGGAATTAAGGAAGATGCTAGTTTTAGAGAGGGTAGTTTAAGATTGAATCCGGTAGAACTCGTAAATGCTTTGCAAAATGAATGATAATTGTGCCACAAGGATCCAGATGCATGACATCGTCATCTTATTCAGGGTAAATTTTACCGCAAAGTCTGCGACAGTTCATAGGTTGTCCGAATAAACAAAGTGTGAACAAAATAATTACCCATTTCTTAAATTAGACATCCATGAGAAGCGTGTATCCAAAATAAGTGTCGACAATTTTTTTCCTTGATGGTGTGCATGTGTGCCCAAAAATTATACACCACACAGGCTCACACAATGTTGCCTCTCATCCCTTGTGCATACAGAAAGACTTTCGTGACAGTGAATTGATAATATAGTATCATGACAAGGGAACAATCCAAAACAGTAGAAAGATAGCATTTTACAAGAAGCAGCCATATAGCACAACCTCAGTTTTCTACCTAGATGTGGAATATACCATTCTATTTGCACTCTGAGAGTACAAGTGATGGTATGCTTCCCATTACACTTTGAAATTGAGTCGCACGTGCTATATATGTGGATACTTCAATTTTCATTGTTGAGTAATTATAGGACTGACAATATGTTGGCTTGGAAACTATTAAAGACCATGATTAAGTAACTCACTTAAATAGGTTTCCGTCTGTCATTTAAAGAGGATAAATGGATTGCCATCTAGTGCATCCAGTTATTTCAACTAGCTAGACTAAGATATATATATATATATATAGAGTTGCTTGAATAAGAGAGAAAAACTAGAGACTTATGTACTGTGAAGTATGTCAAAGATGAAGATCAATAGGTTTTAGTTCGAGATAAAAAAATCAAAGAAAGATGGAGAGATTATTTTGACAAATTGTTCAATGGTGGTTCTACTCAAGATTTGGATGATCTTACCATTCAGTGTCAGGATATGAACCGTAATTATACGCGCAGAATTAGCGAATCTGAAGTTAAAGACTCGGGTCATGCGCGGGGCCAGCGTAAATACTGACCACTACGCCACTACGACTACTTTGTTATTTTAGCCTCAGTTCCTGAGGATTTTCATAGACAGACATAAATCACCTGCCTTTGTTCTTTAGAACATTCATAAATAATCACCCACAAAAGATTGTATTCCATGTACATTTACTCATCTACAACTTTATTCTTAAAAGCAAATAATACAAACCACATGCAAGATTTTTGTCCCTCTCCTCCCCTTGTTCTACCACCTATTTGCTCGCAAAATCAACCAGGCTGTCATTTGCTCGCAAATTCACAAAGTGCTCAAAAGCTTCCTCCGAAGCGGTAAAGATTGTGAAAGCAAGATCATCCCGGGAACATCAATTTGCCAGAGTTCCCCAGCTCCCCACTGCAGTTGATCGCATCTTAGGCATGAATTTCCCATATGTTCCCTCACCATGGCACCTCCAAGGCTCAAATTAAGCAAGAGCAATATACATTGAACAGGGACACTGGAACATGTCAAAGAAGTATCTCTTCTCAATTTTTTTGACGATACTCCATTGATTCTGGAAACTTCTAGATAATACTTTCTTAGACTTTCTCCACCCTGACTAATGACACAGTCCAAGGAACTCTCTCACTCTCTCTCTCTCTCTCTTGAGCTGAAATTTCTTCGGTTTAGCAAGATCGCTGTCTAAATTATACCAGACACCAGAAACCCTTCGTAATGTGACCCAATGCCTGCCTCTCCAAAGTCCACCAAGCTTCCTCACTGGGATGTTAAGAATGATGCCAAGCAAAGTTTCTTCTGCAAGGTTGATTGAAGAAGCTCCATTGCGACGATCATGCCAGACCACTCTTATTATAACTTCTATCCTCTAGTGCCGCGATGAGTACATTCACATCATAGTTTCCTGTCAAAACGTCATGATGGGGGCTTCCAGACTCACTGACAGAGGGGCCCATCTATCCCTATGAGGATCGTCAAGAACAAGTTTGTCAGCAATGTCATCCAACTCAGCTCGACTGAATGAACCCTTTTCCTGGACATGAAAAAGTATTCAATCTTTGTAATCTATACTAACAAACAGATGGCAAAACCAAGAGGTGAAATATAACCATAACAATAACCATAAATGTGAATTCAAAATACCAAGTATTGGTTATAGACCGGGTAGCAGTAGCAAATCTAGATTAGCATGATCCAATAGAAGGCTAATTGATTGCACTAATTTGGTCATAACTTTCAGCTCGGTTGCTAGTTTATACCGACGGCAAATAGTTCATTTGTTTACAACAAACTTAATTGATAAGACCCATCTAAATTAGGGGAATAATATGCAGAGACTGTAACACTAAATATGGGGTGAAAAGAACAAGCATCAAATATCTAGATTTCTTATTTCTGCTCATGAAAAATAGTACCATTGCATCCCCCCCCCCCCCCCCCCCCCCCCCCCCCACCACACACACACACACACACACACACACACACACACACACAAAAACAAACTCGTTCAATTGGACATGTATCATGTTGAGTTGTACTACTACTACCCACAATTTTGGCTCTCTTAATACTGAATACCATAAAACTAGAAAACTTTGAGCTTGAATGCTTAAATTAGAGTTTATACCAGAAAGACTACCTGGAGAAGATTATTGAGGGCATGCAAGAGGCAGAATTGCAGTCTCTGGCTCTCATGATGCACAGATTTGTCCTCCTCCATCGATATCCTCTTCTTCCACGCAAAACAATAATCAGTACAATTCAATCATAAACTGCTCAATAGTAAGCAGAAGGCCAAGATATTTCATTTTCAGAAATCAAAGTTTGATCGGGACAAGAGTATGGATCTTTATTGTTTCAGAATAAGAAATTGAATTGAGCTTTCCGGCAACAAGAACTACATGTTCTCTGACTACAACTATCCAAACAGCCTTGCGGGCAACTCCTTCCTGACCTCTCAAGCTTCAAGAGTACAGCTAGTCAAGAGATCAGCAAGCAAGAGGTGTGAGGATGGAAGCAAATCTAATTGCATAAATAATTTCTTATTCTATTAAATTTACAAGAAACCAAAAAGAAACACGACCCCAAACAATCACCCAACAGATTCGACAAAACTTTCACCCCAAAAATTTCACATTCTGTTTCAGCTATCGGCTGTAGGTTATTTGAGCCTGTGAAGGAAGGATCCTCTTCACTAACCACTGAAAAGGCCTAAGCAACTGCGCTCTCTTCTTCCGCCAGAACCAGATAGCTGCATTATACTGCTCGTTCCGTATCTTCCTCGTGGCTGCTTTCCAGTCAAACTTCTCCATCTCCTGCCTCGCAGCCTTTCCCATCGCCTCTCTGAATTCCTGACTGGACAAGAGCTGCTCAATCTTGCTCACACAGTCGTCAAGGTCTCCGGGAGTGAACAGGAAGCTGGTTTTCCCCTCCTGCTCCTCCGGGATGATATCGGGGATCCCTCCTGCACGAGCTGCCACAACAGGAACCCCAGATGACATGGCCTCCAGCACAACGAGCCCAAGGGTCTCTGATTCTGAAGGCATCAGGAAGATGTCGCCACTGGCATAAGCTTGGGAAAGCTCCTCGCCCTGGAGCATTCCTGTGAATACTGCAGGCATGCCTGAAAACATCTTCTCCAGGTCACTCCTGTCCCAAACAGAGCAAGTTATATAAGTTCTGAGGTCATACAAAGATAACACATGCAGTTTGTAGGCCATCATCAGGATGAAGCGCATTTCTGGTAGGGTGTTGGGATTGAGAAAAGAACGGTGACAGAGATATCATAAAAGCAGAAGCTCGGCACTGAAATGATTATTTAAAGTCATGCATCATCTTTAGGCTTTATCCATTATATGGGCATAGTTAAGCATATTATTCCTACTGTAACTCATTCATATCTAGGCATCGAAAGACCGCCACCACCTATTTCCACACATGGTCACAGAAGTATTGAGTTTAATCATTGGTTATGTTTTCCACATTGAAAGTATGTACATTCACTTGGGCATAGCTGTAGTAATGGAAATAACCCTTGATCATGACATATTTAAACATCCCTTCCAGATTTGCATTTATGGGATATCATCAGGAAATGTAATAAAATGTTGCCCATGTTTGCGACTTTTTTGAGAAAATAAATGTCGATGCCTAAGCTGATAGTCTGAGAATAAACTTTGTTTCCTAATTATTACTTCCAAAAGGATTTGTAAAATGACGGGGAATATGATGTCCTCCGTATTTTAAAAATGCTTGGCATCTGCAAAAAATGTCCAGAATAGCTAACCTATATGGTCCATCTCCCACAAAAGCAATCCTCACTCCTGGCAGCCTGTCCACAACCCTGCAAAGCCACGCAATTTGGATGTCATAAGCTGTGAGAGTACAAATATTGCACAAACTATAAACAATATATTGATCACATTTCTGATAATGAAACAAATGAAATAATTTAAATTCAAAAAAGAGAAGGTTAGAAGATAATAATCAGTAGGCACATTATAAAATTGCAATCAGCACCAATATAACATTTCAAATTGACAGGCTTCAGAATCACTGATCTCACCTCTTAAGGAAATCCAGGTTTTTTTCAACTCCCAAGCGCCCAACATGAATTAGCAATGGCTTTTCAGGTTCTCCATTACTGATAGTAGAGAAAAAATGATTTTAATCCAAAAGTAAGTCACATATGAATGTGTGTGCATTCACGCACATGTGTGCGTGAACAGAGAGAATGGGGGAGGGATGAGACCTTAGCCTTATACGCATCTCGTGGTTACGAAAACGGGGGTGGAAGCTATCAGAATCAACACCCTTGTTCCAAAGACGTATTCTATTAGCTGCAGAACAAACAAAATCAGTAGAACAAGAAAATAATATGTGAAAAAGTATGTCCACTCACCTGATGTCACACGAGCAGCTTGAAGGTCCCTTCTGATAGCTGCTGAAGGCACCAGTGTAAGATCAGCAGCTCTGTGAAGAAATTCTTGAAAACACAGAAAAAATATTAGTAAGTTAGTAGCATATCCCATACATCTAACTTATCCAAACTGAAAGCTGAAACAAGAAGTATGCAAAATATTCTTACTTATGATCAACCACATGGGTTTCACCAACCAGCTGAAAGTGTATCTGGGAATGTATCTGTTGTAATAGCATTAGGGTCAGATTTATATGCCAACAAATGTCATGAATCAGACATGTGAATAAACTGCTACTGTGTCTCATGTGTTATATTGCATATGCCCAGACAAAGGCAAAATGAAGTAATAAGTTCAGAGTATAGATAGAAACCTCATATTATGGGTACAGGTTTATTTCTAGAAGGTTATTAAGGAAAAAAAAAAGGGATTAAGTTTCAGCTTAGCCAAGAATACGAGACAGAGAAGGCATGTACCTCCATGTTACCATGTGGGCAAAAAAAATGCTTGAGTTGTCATGATAATATTGACAACTAATTATTGATCAGTAAATGAATATCTCATCAGGAGGATTAAATTGTCTATAATATTCTAGCCTTCTAGACCAGCGTCCTAAATAAATGTTAGTTTGGCCTAGAGTTAGCCACTTGTGATAACCTAAGCAACTTTGAACCTGGTCTTTTTCTTTCTCTCTGTCTTATTTTCTATCATATTGCATTTCAGGTACTAAACAGTTGGGCCTCCAAGCTTCAAAGAGCATATAGAATTTATAACTTATAAGCACTTTATCTACGAAAATGTATGCATGATATTGATGCAGGATAATATTTGGATTAAAAGAAAAAGGAACTAGAAAATATTTAGTAAGATGAAATCAGAGTGCTAAAATGACAGTTGGGGAGAGAAAACAAGTTAATATTATTTTCCATTTAAGAGCATGTGGGATTTTATTTGAGTTAAACTAACCATTGCTTGGTCCGTAGCCACTGCATCAATTATGCTTATAAAACTTGTGATGTTCAAAGATTTAGCACCTCATGATACTCATAAGAGTAAACTCTATGAACCAATGAGGCATATGTTATTACCGATATTTGTGGCTGTTTAGTGTAGCATTAACTCAAAAATCATCATTTCTCTAGTGACAACAAGCTAAAAGAATGTCTACTGATAACTGCCAACAGTGAGACTATAACCAAAATCAGAGGAGCTAACTTACATTGGAACATGGGTGTGATATGACATAACTATAGGGACACAAAGCAATTTAGCAATAGCAAGAGCACCAAAAACCTGAAACAGCAGATAAAGGTTTATTTTGAGAGAAGGGTGGGGCCGTAGCCCCATGAGGGATAAAGTAGAACATATAAATACATGTTATGGACTAAATTACCATGATTCCAGGTGAAGAAGCATGTATAATATCTGGCTTAAATTTTGCCACCTCTCCAATTATTCTAGGACTAAGCGCAAGCGAAAGTGGCACTTTCTGGTACCATGGGCAGGGAAAGCTGGAAATTAAGGAAAATTAATAAAACTGTCAGTAATGTGTGTCGATTTCTGCAATTAATGCTCATGAGACAGATAGAAGCATGTTAAATCAGGAAACTTGAGAAACCAAATAACATCTCAGGTGCCAAATAAGGAACTAATTAGGCTACTTTAAGTAATTTTTAGCCATCAAACATACAGTTGACAGTGTCTAACAAGATCAACATTTCCCAATACATAAAACACATAGAATCATAGGAACTGCAAGAAGAAGAAAAAATTACCTCCATGAACCAATTATTTTAGCTCCATGGAACTCTTGAGGTACTCCTTCGTGGTTCGTGACAACCATGACCTATATAACAAGCACCAGTAACACAATCAGTTGGACAAGTAAACATACTCCAAGCTATGGAAACCTGAAATTTTCCTGTATTTTATTAATCTAAACTAATTGCTAAGTAAGTTGCTGCATTTACTGGATTGAAGTATGAAATATAAGAGAACAAAGGCCACAAACAGTCAACATACCTCATCTCCCATCTCCCTCAGATTCTTGATGAAATTCTGGAACCGATTTTTATACCCAGAAACATAACTGCCAAATTGAAAGACAGTTTTTTCGGGAAAAGAATTGAAAGACAAAGTGTAAAGTGTATTCCTTTTCAACAAACAACAATGTGGATACAAAAATTGAGGGAAATATAGTTAGTTACTCACGCGAAGGGAGAAGGCTCGACGAAGATGACGATCCGTCGAGGCTTAGAGCTGGCCTCTGCGTCCTCCTCCAACATGGGCGGGGCGTCCTCCCCCTCCGCCTCCCCCTTGACCTCTTCAATCTCCATTCTCTCGCTCGCACGAGTGAACACCCTCTGCTTCTTCTGCTTTGTTCGATGGGAGAGGCTCAAACTACTGATACTGCTCCTTCTTCTTATCGCCACAGAAGAAGAACAAGAACAAGAGCAGGAAATAGAAGAAGAGAGACGAGCAGAGGAGGAGGAAGAAGAAGGAGATGAATAATTTGGGGAGAGAGGCAAAGAGGAGAGATTTATGGAGATTGAAGGGTTCATCTTTTTGGGAATTTTTGCAAGGAAAATGAAAGGATATTTTTTTTGTGAATCTGAAGATCTCAGAGAGAGAGAGAGAGAGAGAGAGAGGGAGCGAGGAGAGAGAGAGATGGTGTCTGAAAATTGCCAAGGGGATATATTCCAAGTGGAGGAGGGGAATAAAATCGAGCATATGGTAAGCTTTGGAGCCCTCGGCCGCCAAGAGGATCAAATAGACAAATATCTATTTTTAATTTGGGTGAAATGTAAAAAAATAAATAAATAAAATTCCCTAATAAAACGAATTGAATAATTTGCTCCACTGGCATCCTCTCTTGCATCAGCACAGCGAAGTCTGAAAGGAACCAAAAAAAAAATCATCTAACATTTCTATTTCTTCTCCTAGTTATAAAACCCTTGTCATCTCTTTCTCAAAGATGATGCATTGTATTATCTTCAACAAAAAGTAGGAGTAAGCGTTCTCGTTGTGGGTCACGTTCTCGCTCTCGGTTCAGTGCATGAGATGAGATGCTTGTGGTTCTGTGCATCACTATTTTGATCTAGCATCCTTAGCAACGAACCAGGGACTTATGTCTTGAATTTTATTAGTGGACAGAAGTCACAAAGCATTTGCTACACTTGCTAATGCGAAAGAAAGAGGAGAGGAAAGAGAGAAAATAAAAGGATATGCCTAAGTTCTATCTATCTTTTTGAGAAAGAAAATAGAAGGACATGCAAATACAAACTGACATGGATTTATGTAGGAGTTAATATAGCTTGCCAGAACAATTTTTTTTATGACCCATGTGTCAAAGTGACCTGAATTCTCAGGGTAAAAACTAAACGTTGGGCCCAAACGGAATTAAAATTCTAATATTCCTTCTAGAAACATCTAAACTCAAGCTAAAGCCGTCAAATAAATATTTTAAACCTTAACTCTTAACTCGAGTTTTAGTAATTGATGAGATTTAACACAGTTCCAAACAAGACTCAAAAGGACTTCATTGAGCTACCAAACTTACAAGCATCCCCAACAGGCTGCACGACACACAACTGACACAAGAGTCCAAGAGTCAAGAGAGGGATAGACTCTACCTTTGATGCACGACGCAGTGCTTGTGTTTGTGGTCAGCGTACTCAATCACAAGCAGCAGCAGCAGCAGCTGACAGTTGTACGACAAGTTTCAGATAGCCCGTAGATTCTAGCTAGGAGACAAAGATTCCAATGGTTGCAGGCTGTTTCTGCTGCTGTGTCTGCCTGTCTGTAGACTGATGGCACCTGTCCTTAAATGAACAGAAAGAGCTCCCAGTACTTCCGACTGCCCCCTCACCTCACCTCACCTCAAAAGAATCGATCATGATGCCATTGATTGGCTTTGAGGACCTCAATTCTTACTCTCTTCAACATTCCCATCTCGTCGTTTGCTTCAATGCTGGAGATTCTTCAGCTACACAAGGCTCCAACAATTACGATATTATGCTCGCTGCTTTGATTCTTCAGCTACACAAGACTCCAACAATCACGATATTATGCTCGCTGCTTTGATTCTTCTCTCAGTTATTCTGTGCCCAATGCCTCCTCTCTCTCCTCTCCTCTCCTCTCCTGTTACTGACTGCTCGTTCCCGTGATCGTATCAGTATCAACAATTGATTAAAGCGCACAGTTGATGGTCAAAAGAAAATTGAAGAGGTCCCGGATAACCAAAATTTTGTTCACGCCTATGCCACAATCAATTCAATCAACAACAAGACCCACTTTTCTCGCACGCTGCCACCCCATCACTTCCTTCATCCTTTATCTTTTCTCCTTTAGTTTCTTGGCTTCTCTCCCCTTTGCTTCATGATAAATACATACATTGCCCTCACTTACTTGCAGGTTCAACCCAAAAAAAAAAACACATACCAACTTGTCTCACTTCTGAATTCAAAGAAAATGGAGAGGATGGGGAGCAGGAGACTGGGCTACAGCCCTGATACCTGCAGTGAGAAGGCAACAGTCTCTCTTCGGTCCTGCATTAATGCGAGGTCGAACACAACCATGAGGCTGAGAAGCCATAAGCAAATCCCTGCTAGAAGCATTCCTTCATCGCCAGTCAGATTCTTCCGCTATGTCAAGATCAATGTGGTGAGGGCCATTCGATTGGTATCCAAGAGACGACGTCCTTCAACCAAGGGCTCTTCCAATATGATTGTTCCTCAGCAGTTCGTTCCACACAGAGACTCACACCATTCTGAGGCCATGGAAGACTGCATCGAGTTCGTCAACTCCTCCTACAGGAAATCTATATAGAATTAGACAAGTTTTGTTAGAGGATAAAAATCAAACGTTGCTTTGGCTTTTTATATGTATCAATTCAGGAAGACATCTACATTAACTGAGTAAGATTTTGATGTTGCCACTTCTCTTGTATCGTTCTCACTCTAGCGCATCAATCTCACTTCAATGCTACATTTTAACTAGAATTTGCTAGACAACGCATATTGTAATTTTGAGCTCATAAAAGTATCTGGGTCATTTTTCATTCACAACAACAGATACAACAAGTACACGAACAAGTAAAAGACACCTGCTGTTAGCAAACTTATTACGCAGCTCTAAATGCACGAAGTAATATCAGTCGAATCAGAAGAAAAGATAATATAATGAATTGGTAATTCTAATAAAGCCAAAAGTTACATAATATTGGCAATATTGCCTGAATACATATTTTAAGAGATCATTCTCAAACATACACAAAACAGATATTCGGTGTGCGACAAGACCCATGAGAAAAAAAATTTGTTGCTAGAGCACGCATACAAAAAAATTGAGAAACTCAGGAATTGAGAGAGAGCTTATCAACGTCCACCATCCCATGACTGGAAGCTTTCTTCATTTCTAGCGCTCTTTTATATGGCGGAGCAATTGGGGGCTGAACTGGATCCAAGCTTTGATAAGAGCCGCCCTCTGCACTACTTGGGAGCGGATACGAGCGGTCTGAGTCGTAGCCGCTGAGGTCCCCACAGGCCAAAAATGGAATATACACCTTGTTCGGACCCTCCAACCATCCACTACTGCAGTCTGCAAGAAGCCACGAGTGTGTTAAAACAACCCTGCTTAGTTAATATAGGTCTCAGATCATGGCTACTTGAGAATAGCAACAGTAAACAATGGAGCGAGTGCCATGATAGCACAATGGTAAGGCCTGTTATCGATTGCAAGAGTTCTGGGGGTTGGAACCGTGCCCACTAGGGGGAAAAAAGAAAAAGGGGGGGGGGGGGGGGGGGGGGGGGGGGGGGGGGGGGGGGGGGGGTTGGACTTTCCATCCCATAGCATATATTAGACATTCAGCACCAACACAATACAAAATTAAGACGATAAACTTTTCAGTCAACTTCACTCAACACAATACAAAATTATGACTTGGTTCTTCTGTTGTTGGATGATACAAGATCAAACTTCCATTCCTAATCGCATCCCACTTCTCTAATCAACTATCTAACTTAAAAGCTGAAAATCTCTCAATAGATAGAAAGGAGGAAATATAGAAAATGGTTTTAGACAGGAATTACCTAAATCACCATCTCCTGAAGGGCTTCCTACTTTCTCCAGGAGGTGATACAAGTCTTTCTCGTTAAATCCTTCGGGAGGGGAATAATTCTCACAAACAGCAAATGCCTCTGCATAATAACCACATAATAAAATTAGATTCAGTTAGAAATCTTAAAATGTACAGTACATGTGCAAAGTCGCAAAAGGCACAAATTTACATGGTAACAACTGTATCTTAAAATGTACAGTCCATGCAACAGGTTTTACACATTCTAGTGTCAACAAATGTCCTAGTCCCAGCTCATATCAGTGAATAATGGTGCACCAAGCACCAGTGATTCAGTATGCCTTGGGTCTAAGCCTGGGTGAATGAATTAAGTGAATTCATGTCATGTATGTGAATAACGACGGGTGTACTAAGCATTAGTGTTCAGTATACCTTCAGTCTCAGCCGGGGTCCTCGGCAGGGAGCGAGCACGCACGCACGCACAAACCATAACTCAAATCTTCTGTGACTCTTCTCAGTAAATAATTGTGCCCCTTGGCCGACCCATTTATTATGGTGGTGGCGACAACAACTACAATGACATGGTAATCGTGGAACAAGTATGGCTGCTAGATGTTCTCCAGCATATCTGGCAATTTCTTCCAGATAGACTCTCTAATAATTATTCATGAATGAAAAGCACAATAACGTAAACTTGCGGCATCGGATATATTCATGTTCAGGGAAGAACATATTGTTAATTGATTTAGAGGTGCATGAAAGACAGCATGAGCATTTGAAGATCAGCCTCTAATTTTCGTACATTTAATTATTCTGCCCACGAAATCTAACCTAACCAGCAAAATTTGTTTCAAAAAAGAATCTAAGAAAAGTTTGCCAGCCTTACCAATACTTGAGTTGCGGCTGCTTTTCGGTTTTGCAAACGTAACATGAGAAAAGAATAATTTCAGCTGCATGAAGAACATAAGTATTAATGATTTTATAACGCCATAATTATCAGGAAAGGAGCAGTCAAAATAATAATTTAACAAAAATCAAGTGTAGAGATCCCTGAATGAATTAAAAACGTCGGATATACTTAAATATTGCAGTTCTTTTCAACAAACTATCAAAGAGATTTTATTCATGATTTAAAGAAATGCCAAAGACAAACAAGATACGAGGATTGCTGAGTAACAGATGAAGTGGCTCTTAACAGAGCTGAGTGTAGAAAACTCACTCAGGCAAGCAATCTCGAAAAAATTGGGACAAATGCCTTGTTTGTTGTTGTTGTTGTCATATTAAAAGGAAATATCTTGCATCTTACATGCTCCTCAATTATGGAACACTACAGTAAGCGGTTAATGGGAATAGATGGAGTTAGACAGGTCATGGAAATTTCCTGAGAACCCCATTGTAATCACAAAGAATGTTGTTCAAAACAGTCTGGTACATACAAAGCTCCCTAGCATTTGTCAATGAAATAACTGGCAACCAAAGACGAATGGTAGTATAATTTAGTATAAAAAGAGAAAGAATGGCAATCTGACTGAAAAATAGTCTAACAAAAAGACTTAAATAACTAAAAGGATCTAATAAGTCCTCTGTAACCTTTCGTGGCCCATAGCATCATCTTCATTTGATTTACTTGAACATGAATCCCTTGAAGTTGGGGGCGTGAATGGCTCCATGACTTTGATCTTCTCTTCTAAAGGGTGGGGTTATTAAGGTTGTGTGTAACATGTTGTGTTCCAATTTATAACTGTAATCAGCAAAATAGCCTAAAAACCATATTAGATTTGGCAACTTGTAAACATATAATTGTTTATATGCTGTAATTATAGAGGGGTTCTCCAAAAATTTGGAGCGTGTAAAGTGCTCAGAGTGGTAAAATCCTTGTTTATCACGTAGAAGAGCGACTAAATTAGATACATTTGAGATTCCTCGAAGTATTCATTTGAGTAACGTTGATGAGAAAATGGGCGCAACTTTAACATTGGCATTTATTAGGCCAAAAGTTGACCTTGGACATAGATTAAGAAGGGGCTAGTGAACTTCTGATGGTGCGAGCTGAAGGCTGGATAAAAGTTGGAGGAAAGGAGACACAGTAAGATGCAAATCTAGAAGTACTCTTAAAAGCAGGCAGAAAGAATCCTCTCACCCCTAATATTTCCCTCTCAACGGTAATTTGGATATATTTACTGTTAAGAATTCAAATAAGAATGAATACAGATAAAAAAAAAAAACTAGATACTCTAATATGAATGAATATATATAAGAATTAAATACTCTTGATAGAGAAAACTAATTACAAGCAGATATTCCTAGTGATACTTTTAATCAAAAACTAAATTGACGATTACATCACGATTCACGAGCTGCTAGCTATTTTTTATGCCTTAGTCTATTTTTGAGTTTAATTTTTTTCTTTTATTATGTTTTAGTACCACATCGGTTATAACCAGGAACTAAACTTTTTGTAAAGCCTATAAATAGGCCTCAATACTTTTATATTCAACAGATAAGAATTAAATAAAAAATTTTCAATTAAAATTTCAGAGTTCTTGAGTTATTGAGATTGGGGTGTGAAGCCCGTGGTGCAAGGGTGCGAAGCTCAAATTTACCTAGTTCTTATCTCTAAACTCTTATTTCTCTTTTTTGTTTTTTTGTCAAATTAGTTCTCAATTTTTAGCTTGAAGTGATTGCGATCCTCCTGTGTTACACATCAGTTTAGTATCAGAGCTTTGGTCTCAATCACCTTCGAATTTCTTCCTTTCTCCAAAACACAAGATCTAGATCCAATCCTAGATCTATTCAAGAAAAAAATTCACTGTTCCAGTCCACCTGTTCATCTTCATCTCAGTTCAAAAAAAAAAAAAAAAGAGAAAATATACTATAGCAAAAAAAAATCCCAAAAGAACTCCTTCAAAATTCGCAAAAATTCCAAATTCACACTGTTCCCCTTTCTTCTTCCGCTCTCTCCCACATCAACCCCCACCCACAACCCATCGCCGCAACCTTCCCCCGCCACCTTCCCCCACTATCGTCTTTACCCTCGTCGCAGGCGAAATCAACCACCGCATCTCCTCCTCTTCCTCCTCTAGCCTCGTCCACCACCGCCTCCTTCTCAAGCTCTCTCACCGCCACCATCAGCAGACCCGCTGCCTTCACCACCGACGACCGATAGGCCCTCCTCCATCTTCATCATCATGAACCTCGCCATCTCCACCATCCCCACCGTCGTCCCCACCACCCATCACCTCGGCCACCACCAGCTCCACCAACAATCGCCTGCCTCTCCGCCACCAATCATCTTCGCCACCACTGATCCATCACCACCACCATCAGTTTGTATCGCCATCTCCATCTCCATCAACCTTCGTCAAAATCATCTTCAACATCATCATCCTCACCATCATCAAAACCACCACCTCCACTCACTAACCCTCCAATCTCAAGAACTCAACCTGCACAACCACCTCCCGCCTCCTCCACTAAATCACCTCGACAACAACAATCCACTCCAATCCAGCACCGATCATCACCCCCGTTACCTCTTTCCTCGCCACCACCATCTCTGTCATCTCCGCTGCCACCTGCATCATCATCAATACCACCATCGCCTTGTTGAACGCCACTGCACCACCTCTCAGAGTCCTCGTGGCCACCATCTCCTCAAGACCGCCACCAACTCCTCATATCTCCACCGCCATCATCGCAACGAGTGCATTGCCATCACGACCTCATATCACTACTTTGCCGCCGACCACCACCACCTCCACCAACCCCCAATCTCAAGAAATCAGCCTGCACCACCACCTCCCGCCACCTCATCCTCCACCAAATCACCTCGACAACACCGGATCAGCGGGTCGACTTCCTCTAAGTCCTCGTCGTCGCCAGGGAAGCATCACCGCAGCCCATCGACCCCGCCAGTTCTGCAATAGCACCGTTGACTGGGTCTCCTCCATTTGATCTCCTCCAGAGGCCTCGCTGCCGCCATCTCCGTTGTAGGTCAGCTCCACTGGCACCAGCTCGCCGAAGTCCGTCGTCTGCTGCCTCCTCCAACCTCGTGCTCCGTCGTGCCCACTGATAGAGGCTACTAATATGATCGAATTTATTTGATCGGACCAGATTGGGTCGGATCCACCTGAACCCGATACGACCCGCTCGCGACCTCGACCCGTGACTCAATTGTCGCCGAATTGAACCAATCGAGTCAACTCAGATCGGCCGAGTCAGACTAAGACAAATCCAACTGAGCCAGGCAACCGAGTTGACTCGGCCGAGTTGGACTGAACCAACTTAGTCCAGAAGCAACGGCAACGAAGTGTTCTTCCGGAGACCATTTTGAGCTCATTTCAATCCCGAATTGAGCCGTTTTTGAAGCATTGGGATCCATGGAGATCAGAACTAGCATATATAACCTTCATATCCAAGTTCGAGCTACGGTCAACTATCAAATTCAACTCAACAATTAGTACAACAGCACTCCAGAGCTTATTTCTGGCCCGATCACGCCGTTCTTGAGGCAGCCATTTTTCACTTCCTATTACCGCTGCCCATGAATCTTGTTAGTGAGTTCAACTCTTCAGTGTGAGTATTTATCCGAGAAATCTCAGAGGATTTTTGCGTTTGAGAGTGAACGACTCACCCCTCAGGTGATAACCTAATTTAAGCTGAATTATTAACTGTTAAATTAATTGTAACAACATTTGGATTGCGATAATTTGTTGATTGAAATGTTATTTGCTTCTATCTAGTGGTTGCATCAGTGTGTGTTACTTTTCATCATTTTAAGAGTGCATTTTCTTTACATTTAGAACTTAAACTTTAAGATATTTTTCTCACTTAGTGTATGTATTTAGTTTACTTGAGTTTAAAATTCTCTACTACATCTTCTTGATTGTTAGATTTTGCATTTGAGCCATCATGACTAGTCAATATTATATGGACCACCTCGTAGGCCATCTACACAACCTCCGGCAGGATCATATGTCCGTTCCGGATTACATAACCATATTTAAGGATTTAGCTCATCGTAGTGACGTGAGAGAGCACCATTCTGAGACTATAACTAGGTTTGTTTGAGGGTTTACGGCCTAAAATAAGGCGTGCTATGGTTACAGGCTCCTAAGATTTAGATACCGTTGAAAAGGCCTTTGACATTAAAGATAGAATTGACTTTCAAAACGTCAGTTAACGCCAAGGCCCGGTGTTCTAAGTGTGAGGGATATGGACATTATGATTATCAGTGCTCCTCAGAGAGTCAACATGTTAAAAATGTGCCTAGTGATGATGTTGACAATTCGAAAGTTGTTGAGAATATCCACGTTCCTTCTAAGACTTCTAGTATAATCGAAGACATAACAGTTGGTTCTGACACACTGATTATTGATGAAATCCACATGTCTTCTAATAGTACTACCGATGACGTGGATGAGATAGTTGAGCCTAGTACACCCGCGGGGCCTAGCAAGTTATTTGAGTTCTCTTGCGCTGAATATAGTTTTATGGTCAATTCCAATCGATTCATCTTTTAGTGAGTCATCTGAATTTCTTGTCATGATCCAGCAGATGATTTCTAGTGCTTCTTTTTTTCTCATTGTTTGGAGTTTGTGTCTGAGTCTAATGTACCTCCATCTGCGGGGTTAGATATGTGCCATCCTAGGCATCCCATATACCTCACTCACCCATCGTAAGAAGTTAAGTCTGGAGTGCCTACTGTATTACATTTGCTTGTTGCATATATTGATGATATCACTAGGTTGATAGCAATTTGCAATGATACCCATTAATTTGCTTCATACACCTATAGTACTTTACAGGAATTTGCAGTTGATAATAAGGTGATGGTTACGAGTCACCTTGAGATCGTGAGAAAGTTGCATGCTTGACGTACAGATTTCGATAGGATTCTAAAAAAGTACTTCCATTACTTACAAGTTGCATACCCATGAGATCCTAGTATCAGCTTCGTCTTCAGCAAGGATGATGTGCCTCGGTCTACTATTTGTACCTTGATCGAGCTGCCATCTTTCACAGTTGACCCGTTACGGAGACCAACTCCACCTCCACCATCATGATCTCGACGTGATGTATCAGTGTTACTGTCATGACTGTTGGCCCAAAGGCCTTCCACTCTAGTTTTGATGATGATTAACTCATGTAGTTATGTGTACTAATAATCTTGTGATTTTAGTTTCAGATCATTAACCAAGATATTAGTTGGTGTTTAGCTTCAACAAGATGATTTGGAAGCTTGCACATGTTGATTCAAGAGCCCGCGCATCAAAGATATATATAGCACTTGCTTGGTGAATCACGGTTTGGACCAAGTCAACTTGGAGACGGCGCTCTACAAGAAGACTTAGGTATCCCTAGTTTAGTTTGTGTTTAGAGCCTAATTGTAAAGATTAGAATAGTATGATAATGCTCAAGTTCACAACACACACACGTTTCATGTTTTGAATATTGTTTTTGGTTTTTCGGTTTTAGGTTTAACCGATCTTGGTTTCATGAATAGATAGATCAAAACAAGTTTACATGGTTTAATGTATATATGATTTGTTCTATATACATGCATGCTTTAATTTCCTAGACAAACTTAGTTTTGACTCTTTTATTCATGTGTTTTATGTTTTGACATTTCTAATCAAAACATATATCGGGTTTTGGAGTTGAACCAGTTTTAGTTCTACTGATCTGCTTGACACCCTTCTATAGTTATTATCATAACTTTTTATTTTTATATTCAAATAACATGATTTAACTTGCATTTTAAAGATAACTTTCAGATCTAAATTTCTTATTTAATAACCATTTTCAGATTCTAATTTTAAAGTTGTCAAATATTTGGTTGAAATCTGTTCTTATTCTGAAAACAGGTTACAGTTTCTGTTTTGACACCTGTCAGTGTTTTATTGATAACTTTCGCATCCTAACTGATATTGAGTTGATTTTAGATGCATTAGAAAGATAACTTAAAGATCTACAAATCATTCCTATATACCTTTTTATGAATTCGAACGTTTTAAGCCTGAAAAATGTACTCCAATATGACCTATTCTGTTGACAGCCAGGCTGGGCCGGTCGACAGGTCCGGTCGACCGTGCCTTATGGACGGTCGACCGGCCGGTCGACCGGACGTGCACAAAAACGTGCACGTCGACTGTTTCTGTAGACGGTCGACCGTGCCGGTCGACCGACTGAGAGCAGTTGCTCTCTGTTTGTTTCGGTCGACCGGGGCGGTCGACCGGCAGCTGTCAACGGTCAGAATTTGACCGTTGCGCGGTCGACCGGCCGGTCGACCGGCAGGGTATTTTTGGCAAAAGTTCTGTCAACGGCTATTTTCTGAAATTGCCTATAAATACCCCATTTGAAAGAGTTTTTCTCCAAGATTTTTTGTGCGAATTTTTCCTGATTCTCTGGTATTTTCAAAGCAATCAAAAGAAGTTTTTGTGCTTGATTTGAACAATCTATTTTGGTGTTTGATTAGGGTTTGAAAAAATCAAAGAAAGGATGTTTGGGAAAAGCTTGTGATTGAACTACTCTATATTGTTTTCTTGATTTTTCCCAAGGATTTTCTTTGTGATTTCTGATTTTCATTCCTTTGGTTTTCTCCACACTTGAGCAAAAATCTACTATCTATATCTATAGGTTATTTGTGTGGAAGAAGAAATTGTTTGTGGTTATTGTTGTGACCACCAAGTTGTAACCCAATCTTTTCTTAGCTTTGTGCTTTGGGTTGTATCCCTCTAGTTGAGAGGTGATCCTTGTATTAGTTGGTAATTGGGAGTTTGTTATATTGGTTTGGAATTTGCCTCAAGGAGGAGGTTGTGATTGTTGGAGTTTGCCTCAAGGAGGAGGTTGTAAAGAGAGGAGTTGGGTACTCCTTGTAAAGGGTCCTAGGTGGACGAGCTAGTGGAAATCCTTCGTGTGTCGAAGGCGGGGATGTAGAGCTGGGTGCTCGAACCTCGGAACATATCTTGTTGTTTGCGCTTGATCCATTGGCTCTCTCTAAACTCTCTCTTTACTTTGTGCCTTGCATCTACTTATATTGCTCATTCATATTTGCTTGGCTTGGTTGTGTGCATCACTTGTTGATAGCACTTGAGTGTGAATTGCATTAGATTTTTAAATTCCGCATTTAGTTCATAGATTAGCCATATCACCTATTCACCCCCCCTCTAGGTGATTTCAATTGGTATCAGAGCTAGTGCTCCTGATATTTAGGTTTAACCACCTAGGAGTGATCTTGGTTTGCTAATCTTCATTTGCATTATCATTTGCACTCATCTAGTTTGCACTCATGGATAGCCCTCCTATGTTTGACCATTTTAGACTTGATTCTTGGAAGGTTGACATGATTAGACATATAAAAAGCCTAGGACATTTAGCTTATCAAGCCATCACTATAGAAACCCTCCCAAATAGTAGCAAGCATAAGAAGGCCAATGCACTTGCACTTAGGACACTTAGAGCATCCCTTAATGAACATCTTTTACATATTTTGATCGCTATGATTCGGCTTTTGCAGTTTGGAGCATATTGACGTCTCCCGAGCTACCCTTGATTATCAACAAGATGAGGAGATCTAAGAGAGAAAAGTCCGAAGAGCATTGCTTGGTCCAAGGGAAGAACTCCCTTGAGGTACACTCGGATTCCCCTCTTGATGATTGCTCTAGTTCATATTGCCATGGTTATTTTGAAGTTCAAAATTTAAATGTTGAACTTGCTTCTAAACTTGAAAATTTTATGGAAAAACATGAGAATTTGAAAAAGAAACATTTTGATTTAAAAGAAGAAATGAAGGATTTATGTTCCACTTTTGAAACGGTTTTGCAAGAGAAAGAAGAGATTATTAGTGAACGTGACACACTTGAATCTCAACTTGAAATTGCTTTAAAAGAAATCGAAGTTTTGAAAAACAAAAATGATTGTGATGATGTTGTAGAACACAATGAAGTTTTGTCTTCTATATTGGATCTTGTTTTTAAAGAAAATCTTACTTTGAAAAATAAAATTGATTCAATTACAAAAGAATTGGATTTGGTTTTGATTAAAAATAAATCTTTACAAAATGAGATTGATATTCATGTTTGTCATGCTAGTGTAGCTTCTTGTTCTAGTACACCTATTGCATGCTCCACTTTATCTTCTAGCATAGAAAATGATATTATTGTTTTAAAGAAAAGTGTTGATAGTTTGGGCTCCACTTTGAGCCATTGTGCCATGAATCACACACGATTGGAAACCTTGGTTCGCAAGAAACAAGTTCCAACCTTGCATGCACACCCATCTAAGCATACCCATGCTTTTCATGATCATCACCATCATATGTATGCTCATGTGTACACATGTACACATTGTGGTCGAAAAGGCCACCTTGCTAGATTTTGTTATGATCGTATTTATCATGAAAATTTAGCAACTAATTTTGTTTGGGGTAGAAAAGATACTAACCCCCGTGGACCCACTAGTAAATGGGTACCAAAAATCACCTCTTTAACTTTTGATGTAGGTGGGAGCTCTCGCGTCACGTGAGGGTATTGGTGCCTTGAGGTGGATGCATTCTAAGCTAAAAGGAGAAAACATTTGGATGCTTCACTCTCAAGGAGTTTAGGTGGGAGGACCACCGGGTGCTTTGGAGACATGGAGAGTTGCCCCTTCGGTTTTGGTAACAATTCCTTACTCCATTTAATGTTTACATGCTTTTTTTTTGTTCATCCTTTTATAGCATGTTGTGTTTTGCTTCATTATGCTTGTGCCATGTTCATTAGATTAAGGTTGTACATGTTTAGCTACTTGAGCACCCATGCTTCATTTGGAATCTACATTTAGTGTCTCACCTTGTTTAAACTAACATGTATGCCCTAGATCTAATGCACATGCATATGCATTATGACCATTTGGATGATTATGATTTTTGTTTTGTTGAACCATGCTTTATTGTTTCATGATTAGTATGATACTTGCCATGTTTTAATTATCATGTTTATCTTGTTGGTTTATGATTCCCGTTTCATGCTTCATGATTTGATTACTTGTTTAGATGTGAGTTTTCATTAAAACTAGGATGTATACTTATACATATAGTGGGCCACAAATAAACCTTTATATATGTTTGTGCTTGGATGCCTATTTGTACCCATTAAATGTTCTAGTATAGTCTAGTTTTGATGATTCATGCATTCTAACTTGTATTCCCATTTTGGATATGATTTTATGATCATGTGTTTTAACTTCATGTATATGTCTATCTAGTACAAATTATTGATTATACATATACATCCTTGAGCCACGTGCCTTCATGCATATACTTTGTGGACTCATCATGTTTAGGATATGTATGTAAGCTTTAGTTTGTATAAGACATACATATGCCTTGAAGTATAGATGATTTTTGATGGAAATTTAGATTTTCATGGTTTCATATTTTTAAAGGAATTTCACATGAGCTTTTTCATGTTGATATGTGTCACATAACACTTGTTCACTCACTTTATTAGTTTACTCATGATTTGCTTTCATGAGACTATGATATGGGATTTATGGATTTGAGTGTTTAGTGCCATGTGATTTACATGTGTTTCATGAAAAACAATTTTGTTTTCATTTCCTATTGTTGAAGAATTCCGTACTAGTTTTCAAAATTTTCACAACTAGTTCATGTTCTTCGCATTTGGTACAGATTTTCAAACAAATTACACTTTCAAATCTATTTTTGAAAACTCCTACCATTAAAGGGTGGTTGGATGGGAGATCATGTTCATGTATGCTTTATAATGAAAATCATTTTTAAACTTGCACATGAATGGGTGGTAGTTGATATGAGTCATACACTTGATCTTATTGTTGTTTCAATTGGTATCATTGAATTCTTTCAATTGGTATCAATCTTGACATCCTTTTGTATACTCATATATGTTTTGTTTTATATATGTATGCTTACACTTCATATAGTATCAATTTCAATTGATATCTATTTCTTACATACATATATAGATGATTTATTTGTGCTTCAAGATATCACAAATTTTGGATATGTTAAGCTTGAGTTTTTCAATTGGTATCCATATACAAGCTTTATCATAATTTTAAGATTGCTAAGCTTGAATTTTTTTAATGAATATCATGTTTCAATTGATTTAATTTTCAATTGGTATCTTATTTCTAGCTTATGCATATGTTTAGTTGGTATTTCATAAAGGGGGAGAAAACTCACATTTCAATTTTTCAATTGGTATTTAGTTTACCATTGGTTTTGTTTCCCACTCCCTAACTTTATAATGAAAAATGATTAAAGAATGATTATTGATTTTTAATTGGTTTCATTTGATTATAAAGATAAATATCTTCAATTGGTACCTAGATGCATTTGTTTACTCAAAATTGGTATCATTGTGTTTTTCAATTGGTATCATGTGTTTTATTTTCAATATGTTTTAATTTCAATTAGTATCATATTTGTTTTCAATGCCCTTCTTACTTTCAATTGGTAATTGGTAGGCATTTCTTAAATGTTTTTATTCTCACTTTCTTTTGGTATCATAATGCACTTCAATGACACATTTTTTAATTGGTATCATTTTTGGTGTCACCCCTTGAAGTAGTTTATTGATTCTTTGTTTCATATATTTAGGGGGAGAAGAATTCATATCTATTTTGTTTTTACCCCTTTGTTGATGATTGACAAAAGGGGGGAGAAGAATTTGGAGTTGATATGCATGAGTTTTCAGTTTTATGATCATTTCATCTCCATTGGTATCAAGAGCATTATGAGTTTTGTTTTTTATTAGTATCAAGAGTTTTGTTTGGTAAGTTATTTGTTTTGTTTTAATTGGAATCAAGAGCATGTTTCATATGCATATTCATTTTGGATGTTAAGTACCTTGTTTAGTATGCATCTTATTGTTTGTTTATTCCTATGCATGAGTTAAGGGGGAGCTTCTTTGAAGCTTTACTTTAATCCATGCATATATAACTCCATGAGTTTTGTCATCATCAAAAAGGGGGAGATTGTTGGCCCAAAGGCCTTCCACTCTAGTTTTGATGATGATTAACTCATGTAGTTATGTGTACTAATAATCTTGTGATTTTAGTTTCAGATCATTAACCAAGATATTAGTTGGTGTTTAGCTTCAACAAGATGATTTGGAAGCTTGCACATGTTGATTCAAGAGCCCGCGCATCAAAGATATATATAGCACTTGCTTGGTGAATCACGGTTTGGACCAAGTCAACTTGGAGACGGCGCTCTACAAGAAGACTTAGGTATCCCTAGTTTAGTTTGTGTTTAGAGCCTAATTGTAAAGATTAGAATAGTATGATAATGCTCAAGTTCACAACACACACACGTTTCATGTTTTGAATATTGGTTTTTGGTTTTTCGGTTTAGGTTTAACCGATCTTGGTTTTCATGAATAGATAGATCAAAACAAGTTTACATGGTTTAATGTATATATGATTTGTTCTATATACATGCATGCTTTAATTTCCTAGACAAACTTAGTTTTGACTCTTTTATTCATGTGTTTTATGTTTTGGCATTTCTAATCAAAACATATATCGGGTTTTGGAGTTGAACCAGTTTTAGTTCTACTGATCTGCTTGACACCCTTCTATAGTTATTATCATAACTTTTTATTTTTATATTCAAATAACATGATTTAACTTGCATTTTAAAGATAACTTTCAGATCTAAATTTCTTATTTAATAACCATTTTCAGATTCTAATTTTAAAGTTGTCAAATATTTGGTTGAAATCTGTTCTTGTTCTGAAAACAGGTTACAGTTTCTGTTTTGACACCTGTCAGTGTTTTATTGATAACTTTCGCATCCTAACTGATATTGAGTTGATTTTAGATGCATTAGAAAGATAACTTAAAGATCTACAAATCATTCCTATATACCTTTTTATGAATTCGAACGTTTTAAGCCTGAAAAATGTACTCCAATATGACCTATTCTGTTGACAGCCAGGCTGGGCCGGTCGACAGGTCCGGTCGACCGTGCCTTATGGACGGTCGACCGGCCGGTCGACCGGACGTGCACAAAAACGTGCACGTCGACTGTTTCTGTAGACGGTCGACCGTGCCGGTCGACCGACTGAGAGCAATTGCTCTCTGTTTGTTTCGGTCGACCGGGGCGGTCGACCGGCAGCTGTCAACGGTCAGAATTTGACCGTTGCGCGGTCGACCGGCCGGTCGACCGGCAGGGTATTTCTGGCAAAAGTTCTGTCAACGGCTATTTTCTGAAATTGCCTATAAATACCCCATTTGAAAGAGTTTTTCTCCAAGATTTTTTGTGCGAATTTTTCCTGATTCTCTGGTGTTTTCAAAGCAATCAAAAGAAGTTTTTGTGCTTGATTTGAACAATCTATTTTGGTGTTTGATTAGGGTTTGGAAAAATCAAAGAAAGGATGTTTGGGAAAAGCTTGTGATTGAACTACTCTATATTGTTTTCTTGATTTTTTCCAAGGATTTTCTTTGTGATTTCTGATTTCCATTCCTTTGGTTTTCTCCACACTTGAGCAAAAATCTACTATCTATATCTATAGGTTATTTGTGTGGAAGAAGAAATTGTTTGTGGTTATTGTTGTGACCACCAAGTTGTAACCCAATCTTTTCTTAGCTTTGTGCTTTGGGTTGTATCCCTCTAGTTGAGAGGTGATCCTTGTATTAGTTGGTAATTGGGAGTTTGTTATATTGGTTTGGAATTTGCCTCAAGGAGGAGGTTGTGATTGTTGGAGTTTGCCTCAAGGAGGAGGTTGTAAAGAGAGGAGTTGGGTACTCCTTGTAAAGGGTCCTAGGTGGACGAGCTAGTGGAAATCCTTCGTGTGTCGAAGGCGGGGATGTAGAGCTGGGTGCTCGAACCTCGGAACATATCTTGTTGTTTGCGCTTGATCCATTGGCTCTCTCTCTAAACTCTCTCTTTACTTTGTGCCTTGCATCTACTTATATTGCTCATTCATATTTGCTTGGCTTGGTTGTGTGCATCACTTGTTGATAGCACTTGAGTGTGAATTGCATTAGATTTTTAAATTCCGCATTTAATTCATAGATTAGCCATATCACCTATTCACCCCCCCCCCTCTAGGTGATTTCAATGACCACCACCTTGGCCCGATTAAGATGCTTCGTGAGGAGAGCCTCACTCGACATGGTGGAGTTTCTCTCACCCCAGGGAAAATGATGAGGACATCACCAAGCTGCTAGTTATTTTTTATACCTTAGTTTATTTTTGAGTTTAGTATTTTCTTTTATTATGTTTTGTACGACATCGGTTATAACCGGGAACTACACTTTATGTAAAACCTATAAATAGGCCTCAGTACTTTTTTATTCAGTAGACAATAATTAAATAAAACTTTTCAGTTAAAATTTTAGAACTCTTGAGTTCTTGAGATTGGGGTGTGAAGCCCGTAGCAAGGGGTGCGAAGCTGGTGGTGCAAGGGGTGTGAAGCCCAAATTTATCCGGTTCTTATCTCTAAACCCTAATTTCTCTTTTCTCTTTTCTTGTCAAAACCCTAAGTTCTCAATTTTAGCTTGAGGTATTTTTAGCTTGAGGTAATTGCGATCCTCCTGTGCTACATCATAAACTCTATGTTAAACTTCACCTGAAATAACATAAAACTAAAGAAAACTTTAGGATACAGTCTCAAGGATCTGTACCCCTTTCCCTTTTATTTAATATAACATAAATATCTACACAAATATCATACATATAGGGTCATTTAATATTTATCATTACTTGTTCATTTAATTTACCTCTATCTCGAGATTTCCCTCCCTGAAACCGGATGCATTTTCTGAAAAAATAGAATATATTTGTGCAGAAGGCTTACATGTATTTAATAACTTTATTATAAACATATCTCTAATTACTCTTTAAATATTTCACTTTTTCCTTAACGTGTGTGGCATGCTCAGTATGCTAGCATGATAATGAAGGAAAAGGACCTTACTTGGCAATAGAGAAGACTTGTATCTTTACCACGGAATATCTTCGCAATAAATTTACCACCCACTCGAAGAACATGGGTAACAATTGTCAGTGCCTACATGTAGGAAACTCAATTAAACCGGGCCATCAGATGAATGTTCCGAATGATAATTATTCTAAAGGAAAAACATTCGCTCAGATGAATATATAAACTTTTCTGCATAACCATAAAGTTGAATAAGAAAAGGTACACTCACTGCCAAAATAAGTTGAGATTGAACAAATTCATCCATATCATGAAGTCCCGTGACTGCAATTATTCATAAACATAAGCTACAAGGTTACAAATGTTATAAGATAACTAACATAGAATCAACCACCTCTTCCTACCATCAGGAGCGCCATCACAGACAACCAAGTCAGCTTTGCATCCATCAAAATGTTTGATAACCTGGTAAAAGATTTGGCTTCAGTCAAATAAATGACTGGAAAGTAATTACAAAACAGAAGTATGCAGAAAGAACCCCATAATAAACCATAATTTAAAAAGGATCATCAGCAAATGATTGAATAATGGAAAATACAAACATATTGTAGAGTACAAACCATGACCAAGGGAAAGAGAAATCCTACTGGAATGATAATTTGGATACTGGAACAAAAGCAATCTTTCTGATCATAAATCTGGACTAACAGAGTTTTTAAAGGGAACTGAACTTTGCTACTTATATTGATTAAGGTTTTCAAAGAACATGGCCAATGTGTGATATAGGACTGTATCTTTTTTGTCTTTTATAATATTAAAGATTCATATCATGGAAAATGTCGCTATAAGATGAAACTGTTTCAAGTATTACATTACCACTTCAGCAGTTCGGGCATTAGTAATATCACCCTGCACTTGAATAACACCATCTATTGGAGCCATGGGCTGCAAATCAATTGCAACAATAAGAGGCAGATCACCATTCCTACATGAAATTCAGAGGGGAAAAGGGGAAGAATCAACTATTGTGCAAGCTTCACAACAGGAAGAACATGAATTATCTGTATATATTGCTAGTATTTAGATCTAACAATACCACATATCTTGCGCGAGAAGCTGCCAAGGTTATTAGTTTCTCAAGTTCGAGTTGGATAAAGGAGCAAAATAATAAACTCGCTGAAATATATATTCTAACTTTTTACACCTAACCTATAATCATTACGGGTGGCTACCCATATAGCTAATTCTCATCAGTCATTAGCTTCTCCGTTGTGTTATCTTGACTAGAGCAAGTAAATATGTAGCTCGTGTGAAAAGAAATTCTGAGAAAACCACATAAATAGAGGCCCTCACCTACATTCTGATGATAACTTAGCTGGAGCATATAACTTTCGACTAAGCACCTGCATGTAGAAGTTATAAATCAAAGTAATGTGTCATCAACTGAGAAGACTCACGCTCAGCAAAGAACAGGAAAAATTCTGGTTAGAAATTTTTTTTAGCCAAACACACCCTTAAAAATACAAGCATGCTTCCCTAACTTACATGTGGCAACACAAACCTCATGGAAAGAAAGTCTTCAATGACACAAACTTGTGGTAGCATACAACGCACAAAACATACGATTTTCCAAATGCCATGCAAGAACAAAAACCAAGGTAAAAGGTTATTATAGTATACCTGACTCCAACTACCTGGGGCAGCACAGAGATCAACTACACGCATCACCCTGCATATCAAGATTTCCTGGAGTTAGTGACTACTTCCATCATCCACATCACTTAAAAAGATAAAAAAGAAAGATAATCCATCACCACATCCAAGCAGAAGGGACGTCACTTCAAGCTAAAAGCACTAGGCCTAAAAAATGTGAATATATAACCACCTCAGAGCAGGCCACAAAAAAAGGTCTTTAACAAGATATTTTTACCATTGAACTACATAAAGGTCCTAAACCTAATTCTATTTTTTCTTTTTCTTTTTCTTTTTCCTTTTCTTGAGAGAGAAAAAAATGATGTATAAATTGATCACTAAAATGGTATTTGAATCAACGCCAGGTGATGAAATTACCTTGAAAGATGTTGAATTCTTCATCAATTTGGAGGAGCTTGAAAGCACTCCTCGCCCTCCAACCCTCTTCCTTCGCCTTGCGGTAGTAGATATCCTACACAAATGCACACAGCATACACAGCAAGCAGTAATAAGTTGTTTTGAAGTGCAAACTCTCAGGGATCATAAGCAATCAATCAAAGGGGATTTAGAGGCATTACTCTCTTGTCTTTAGAAGCTTTTCCCATATCTTTTTTGGAGTTATACCTAATAATTATTTGTTTTACTATCGAAACCTGCAAGAAAAAAGAACATTAACACACCAAAAGTACCATAACACACAATTTAAGATGAAAACTATGGTTTGCATATGTAAAAGCTCAAGATTGCAGTGACAGACATATTGCAAAATGAAGTTATGTCTTAATTCAATTTGCTCTCGCTGAAAACAAGAACTTTTCTCAAAATATAAAAAGCAAATTTCCCTCAAAAGTAAAAATAAAAATAAATTCAAGCAATTAGAGGTTAGATTTTTTTTTTTTTTTCAATGGAAGGGAAAAAAACCACAACAACAAAATATTCATTAGTAAGATCAACGTTGGACTCACCATTTTCATCTACTACTACGACGTGAATCCCAAATAATTAACCGAAAAATAAGAAGGAAAATCCATTAACTTCCAATTTTATCAGACAATAACTTGTGATTTCATCAAATCATGAGTTATTAATGACCTAAGGTAAACCCTAAACCCTAGTGCTCATGAAAAAATTGAGGAAGATGTTGAGAACGCTGTTTCTTGCTTTTATCTGTTGTCTAATTAAACGATGTTAAGGATGAGAAGATTCATACCTTTTGTGTGTGCGCGCGCGCGCCTGTGTTAGGGCGGGCGAGAGAAGCGGAGGAGTGGAAGAGGCGAGGAAACGGCAGAGAACGCAGAGAGAGAGAGAGAGAGCGCAGACGAATCTGGGCCTTACAGTTCTAAAAGGCCGTAATGGGCCACAATAGGCTACAGATAATGATCCGCACGGCAGTTTTCATTGCGCGCCTAATTTACATCTTTAGCATTGGCACACACGTATTAAGTACCGTATCACATCTTATAATTCAGATTCTAGCTTGACAAGTTTTTTCAATTAGAATAATAATTAAGTGCATATTCTAATTTGTTATGTTTCTCTTAGTTAAACTAAAATTCTAACCTGACATGGATAGATCTTAGTTATGTAATGGAATTACAAGATGGAGGGAGAGGGTAAAAGAAAAGGCAAAAAGCAAAAAAAAAAAAAAAAAAGAAAAGAAAAGAAAAAAGCAAGAAAACAAAAGACAAAGAAGCACGAACTTATGGGAGTTTATTGAGGGCGTGTACGATGTTTGGTGGCCTCATGAGGTTCGAGAGCAAGTTTGATCCAACACAAAAACCAGAATGCCACACTTCAGTTCATGCAATCTAAACTGCTGCAGGTTGATAAAACAGCTCAACCACAAATAGAAAATTCATTCAAAGCCTTGGGTTTATCATCAATCTTTTCCCAAAGGGACGAGTCTCATAAGCAATCACACGTGTCTAACCTCATCGAGCAACTATGGCTATTTGAGAGCTAGAAAGTAAAAAGTAATTGCAGATTGGAGTTTAATTGTTTGTTCACTCTCTCAGTTAATAGGCCAAATGTTCTGATCTCAACCTTCAATTGGAAATCACAAAGTTACCATTACACGTCCCTGAGGAAATGGCCTGGCCTGACGACAAAACACACGCAAAGACAACATATCGCTCTGAGAGATGACAAGCAGAAACAAGATGGTAGAAGAGATATCTTTCTTTAATGCTAACACATCCTCAACATTCATCTCTACTACTTGAAAAAACAATAGCCAGCCTAATACACATGAATTGTAGTAATAACCGCCCCACCAAGGGAAAGAGGCTACAAGTGAAATCTCAGGCTACAAAGATAGCAAGGGGGACAATGAACAATATAAAATGTGCAGAATGATGCTCGTTAAAGACCCAATGCTCTCCATATCCTTAGATCAGAATAGTTTTAACAGTGGATGCCACCATGTATTCTGAAACATTTATGGTAAGCTGAATAGTCGGAACACGAGATGGAACCAAGACTAACTTCCTGCTGTAACCGGTATGGCCATGGCTTAGCATCCTCAGCTTTCTCATGCTCCTTGTTTAGCATCTGGCAATGCACAGAAAAACACACAATAAATATCAACGATGGAAAATAAATTCAAAAATAAATAGTAGGAAAAGGATTCAAACATACTTTATTATTTATCAAGTTGTGTAGTGCAATGACACTCCGTATGAGAGAAGAAAGGTAAATCACCAGCATCATGTCATTGGTTTTCACTGCAAAACATAAAGAGAGATTTCATATCAAAATCAAATATTCATGTATGAATTCCTTCATGAACATTAGCAAACTTAACAGCATTACCTGAGAAAGCCTTAATTAGTTCGTTCACATTAAGATTTGGAAGTAGATTAAAAACATCCTGTAAAGAAATAGAATGAGAAAAAATTAGAAGCCAAGTCACAAAAAGGATAAATAATTAGATTAGAAAGCAAGACTACTATCAAAACCATTGGATGGTGAAATTGACAAGCAGATAAAAGATGCTGGAAGACATAGGCTTGCTGCAAACGGGATAAACAGAAACAAAAGATTAATAAAGGAATAGAAAATGAATAGAGATTTCAATAAACTCTCCTCTGTGACAAGATGCTGTTCTACATGTACAGAAAACAGATCAAGCTTTAAAAACAACCAAATAAAGATAGCAGGTTCGAGTATGTAAGGTTCGAGTATGTAACTTTAGATAGGCCTAATCCAAAGGATTTAATCCTAGTTTCCCTTTTTTCTCAGGATTAAGCCAATCCTTAGGGAAGTGTTGTTTGTATACCCAATTTCCTATCTTAAGGATTAGACTCTCAAGGACAGGAATTTGGATCAATCCTTGTGGTTATAAAAATGAGCTTTATCGAATCCTGAGCTTAATGACATGTTTTCCAAAGTGTTCTCTCCAAAGTATTCAGACAAGCACTTGGATAAAAATCACGAGGTTTGTCACCCAAAGAAATATAGGCACAACCCTAGGATTTTTACTCCGAATGAGATCTTAGGGATTTTGATCCCAACTATCCATACATGACTCAAGGACTGTTCATTTAATGGATTCTCATTGGCTGTTTCAGCGTTTCTAGGTTCTATAGCTGTACTTCTTATGATAATATTATGTGGTTTTTTTTTTTTTTTTGGCCCTAGTATTTTGATGAAGTATCCAGCATCGGCTGCTATTGTTATTTCAGAAGGTTGATTAGTGTCTAATTAATTTTGAATTGAACTATATTAGTGCAATTTTTTTTCTCTACAAAAGATCATTACATAAAGTTTACTTTACATAGGCTCAGCCAATTCAAAATTGAACCATTCACACGCTATTAAATCAAGCATAATTTCAAAGCCCGGGTCTAACATAGTCAATCCTGGAAGGCTGGAATCAAGTGCAAACGTTGCATGACCAATTACTTCTATGCTGAACATTTTGATTGAATAATTTGACAACAAACTTATCATGTAAGCTAATCGCTGAGCCATTGTGACAAATAGATAGTGATAAACTTTAAAAAGATCACATGATACTCATACTGAAGATGTATATAGCCAATTAAAGAAGGACACAAATTTACAAGATGGTCAGTAGAAACAACATTCAGAAATTGAGATGATTAAGAAATTAAAATTCAACAGTCCACAGATAGAAAATTTGCAAGAAAAGAAGGAAAAATTGGGTACCTGCAAGTGGTAGAGAATCTCATGATTCAACGGAAGCTTTCCATTGATTACATGATCAAGATAGCCACGTATCTCACAAAGCCTTGCATCCAGACCCTTCAAAGCTGCTAGTTTACCAGTAACCTGTTGAGAAAAGAAATGTTGAAGGTTTGAAAAGTTGATGCATAGAATTTATTTCATAATTACCAATGGGAATTATTATGAATAGACCTAGCATATAGAAAGATACCTCAGTTGCAAGAGTACTTATGGTTGTATCCTTGACATCTCTTAGCAAGTGCTCAACTCCTATATAAAAGATGAACCAGTTCAGTCCCTGTATATTAATCATATGATAACCTTCTCAATGAAATCATAGCCCAGTTCATAGTGCCCATATGTCAATCATTACAGTCTTCCAAACAGAACAATAGCCTCAAATATGTTTGCACGTAAATTTTGATACATAGCCAAACATATAAAAATAGTCAAAATATCTTAGAAGGACAATATCATGAGACACAGAGGTATAAGATCTCATACAGAGGGATGAAAGGATCTTAGACATACCAATTCCTCTACTTCATGTGCAGCAATTTCTGAAGGCACATGCACAAACACCTTCTGACTTTTCTGTGTCGCATTCTGTAACCATATTCAAATATTAGACTGTAATCACTAACATGCTGCAAAAGGTAGACAGGAGGAGGAGGAGGGGGGGGGGGGGGGGGGGGGGGGGGGGGGTGCGCAAAAAAGAATGAGAGAGAGGGTGGCTTCACCTCTTTGACCTCTTCAACAGCATAGTAAGCTTTGGTAGGAATACCAAGCTCTTTAGGTTGGACATCAATGATAACCAGAACAGGATTAGGAACGTAACTGCAGCATCAGGAGGGCTAGTCTCAGCAAAAGTAAACCACATGAAAACAGACAACACAATCACATATTGTTTCTTTTCAAAAAAAAGGCTTTTATGTGCTATAACTGCATAAGCAACCAAATTACATAAAGTTGGAAAAAGAATTGCCTAATATACAATACATTGTAAGACACTTTTCAAAGGTTGTGAAATGTTCAATAGTTGATATACATTGTTAGACACAACTGAACAACTTAAGCTTTTGGGTAAAGTGGTTTTTAACAAACATAATAGCGTGACTAGGTTTTCATAAGCACCAAAACAACTTGGTATTAGACTCTGGGATAGGACTAGCATTTTCCTAATAACACTGTGTTGTATGATTAGGTCATAGCAGTCGAGCATTCTTATGTTCTGCTGAGTGTCAAAAGAAAGGCCACACACAGAAGCAGGCTTTTCTGATAAGAGTATAATAATCCTCATTATAATAATCCTCATTATAAAACAACATGAACTGCAAACTTACTCGTTAAACAATGCATGCACATCTAAATCATTCTCGCGGAGTTTCGGACCAGTGCTATACCAACCAACTACATGTTCCTTGGCTGAAACAAAGATGAGCATGAGTTCAGCGTTGAATTAAAATATAGTAATGCAAAATGGTTGATAGTAGCAAACCAGGTACCATTTATTCGTTGAACATAGAAAACATCGACTCATGGTAATTGTGGTCTAGGAACCAGATGCTTGGATCTTTCTCATCTTCTTCAAATGGCACTGCAAAATTGGCATGAAGACATCAATGAAAATAAAAAAAAAAATATTAGGCTTCAAAATGACAACATCTAATGTTCAAAATTATTAAATGCAAGATATAGTGCGGTAAGAAAAATGAAGTAAAAAGATAACTGATTTACTCTCGCAAAAGGCAAATCAGCTTGAGCACCTACAACTCATGCAAACAGCATCTGTTAGCCAATAGCCAACACACTGCGGTTTTGACCTTTTCTCTCAGTAGCTATGTTTCTGTTTGGATGAACATGCTTCTCTTGCCTGACAGCCATATTTTTTGAGCCTAGCCTTCTTTTTCGATGCATCCTGTTTCTTCTAGGACAAACATGTCCACCTTTACGTTATTTAGGATTTACATGGACACTAAACATTGATTTGAACTCTCATATATTTTAAGAGTTTCATTTTCATCCCAGCTTTGTGTGAGTTTCGCTCAGCAATAGTTTATGAGAAGAATTAACTGATTTTCTGCACCCATTTCATTTTCCCATTATAATGTCCGTTTACATCACATTCAAATCACATTAAATGGATCTTAACTTTAAAAGTCAGAACCTTTAGGTTTATTGAGAATAAATTGATTTAATATTCTTATTAAGCATTGTTCTTCCTATGAGAAAATATTCATATTGGCTCTTCCCTTTCCCTTCATTGACCTTTTAGATAGTTCTTTCCTTTTAACTCATGACAGAATTCCTTTATAAGATGGTTCTTGTTGCTTCGTGAACATGGGCATTTACAGTGAGACTAGAAAAAAATTTGCTTCACAAAACTGACCCCATAATACCCCAAATATTCAGCTTAGGATTCATTCATGGGGATCTGTTAAGTTTTGTGCTGTCTGTCGGCCACCTAAAACTTAACAGCGTAAGCAACCACCGTGTTTACACCTGACTTAGAACACGCCATTAAAGAATAAGACATTATAACATGGTGGACATTTGGTTTGTGATTCCACTATTCATTTATTAAGATAGTTGGCATATGGATCAGAAAAGAGTCAAAATGGTATTGGTGTCAGGTTAAACAATGATTCTCTTAGATACCGAAAATGTATTTAATGGATTAATATCTAAAAGCACAGCCACCTATGGCATTTTGTGGATAGCATTTGACTTGCAATGATGTAAATAGAAGTTAGAAGGCAGAAGCTTTCATATAAACTATGCATCTTCTTTAACGTTTGGTCTATTTCATTCTCTTAGATATTCCAAGTAATCATCATTAACTGATCTCTCTTTAACCTCTTTCTCTTTCTTTTATTTTCATGCACTATTTATCAATTGATCTTAGTCTTGGGGTTGTCCCCAGGTAGTTGGCGATTGGGATACAAGAGAAATATGGCGATATTTTTAAGTCAAGATTTTCTATTGTTGGATATGACAGAAGTATCATTGTTTAACAAGGTTTGCGATAACACCACCAGCTTTCTCTTACCCCAATCACATCTTGCAACCATCTAGTGCCATTAATTCTGATTACTAAAACCAAGATAAATTTCCTGATAGATACCCTTAGAAATTTCTGAAGGGAGTGAAAAAAACAAAACGTGAAAAAGAAAGATGCAAAATTTATTTGAAAAAAACATGTCCAAAGACTATAAAAGCACACCTAAGTGCACAAGTCCATTACACTTTGTATGTGGCGCAGTGGAACATGATGTACAAGCCTTCTAGGAGAGCAGATTTGTATCCAGGCATTGACAGTGCTGATTCCATCTTAGTCGTACAAATTCATG